>JAAAKO020013002.1:0-17153 GCA_010015015.2 Bolitophila cinerea
ATATATTTTATCATAACTATGGCATACATATTTTTTATTATTATATATATATATATATATATATATTTTACCCTTAAATATATATTTTTATATTTATATTTTTAGGATGGATTTTTTTTTTTGAAATTGTTAATTTTCATAATATACTTGCCAAAAGTATTGATATATTTGACTACATTTTTGGTGGTTTGACTTTGAGGCAAAGACAGATGCAGCAAGGCCCCTTCACATGCCCTTCCCGGATCCGCCAGTGAGGCCCAAAGAGGTGGTAACCCTACCCTTTGAAGTGTAAACGGAAAAAATGTCGTATTATACTAAAATTGTAGACACCAAATTGTCTGCGTGCATATCGACCGATATAAAAAATGTGACCCAGAGAATCTTGAGATAGAGTAATTATCTATAATAAATTATAATATGCAATTTTTCTCATATAAGATTTAATAAAACGATATTAATATTAAACTTGTGTATATTATGTACAATTTTACATGTTCAAATAGAAAATATGTCAATTGAAAGATAATTCGCAGATAAATTAAGCCAATTTACGACCGTGATGATACAATAACCTTTAAAATATTATCTTCAAAATACACAGCGTGCAATATAAACAATATAAATAATATAAACAATATAAACAATTAAACACAAGTACATAAGTTATACTTTTATGTATATTACTACACGTTAAATAAAACATATGACATGATTGGAAAGTTTCATTATTTGACTTCAATTACGGACCACTCGTTTTACTCAAAAAAAGAACTCAATAATGGTCCTAATCGTAAAATCGATAAGATGCATGTATATATTATATTGTACAAAGAAATCGTAACTATATTATAGTATATACGAGTATATAATTCATATGCACATACACACTTTACAATATTGCAAGTGGCTCGAATGACTCATATTAAAAAGACGATAAAGCGTGCAAATAAACTTGAATATTCTTATCGACCATACATACGCAAAGTAAACACTCGGTCGATGTGCCCCACGAGATACAAATTTGTAGAAATAAGCATAACAAAGACTTTTGCATATAATAATACACACACGCACACATAGAGCACTCTCCCACTCTGCGCGCATCGTCCGATTTCGGGACTATAATTTATTTTGACAACAAAAACTGGCGAGACGCATCTACGCTTTGTGTGAACATAAATAAAACCACGATCTTTGGATTTGCCAGTGTTCGTTCATGTCTTCTTATAAGTACTAGTACAGTCTTGCAGTGTATATCCCAGAATCCCAGTATCCCAGAGCTGAGTGCAGTTAACAAAAAAACGGTCAAGTGAAAGATAGTCCAAATTCTTTCTTTTTAAATTTAAATAATCACAATGGTAATTATATTCAGGACACTGCAAATAATAATATATATAAACAAAGTGAAAGTCCAAAAATACACACCTTCCTCTCTTCGAGATAATTTATTATTATCATTTAAAATTAAATGCACGGAATTGCAGTTTAATGCATTTAAAATAAAAGTGCATTATTTGATGTGTCTGTATTAATAATGTCAGATGTTAAATGTTAAATGTTAGACGGTTAGACGTTAGAGAGTATTTTATATTGAATTTCCGGCTTTGCATTATTAACAACAATATGACAAAGTGTAATCGTGTGTGTGTGAACTTGTGAATTGGATCGTGCTGCGCCGACAAATGTGGTGGCTTGGCCACTTCTAGCTCGCGATAAATATATTTATCTGCCCTAAGCAATTAAGAATAATTGTATACTTTTGATTCGGTGTACAAATAAATAAATAAACATATTTATCCATGTACTTTATTGCATAGTTGTAAAAGTGCGGGATTTTTGCATTATACATATAAATATACAAAAATAAACATACTTTATTATTATATTGTGATACTCATCAAACATAACACTATCCTCTGCGTATGTGCACTCTTTATGTGCAGTAATAAGAGTGCAATAAAAAGACAATAACCATTTTTAAATGTATATAAAAACAATACAAAACAACGCACAGAGGCAATTTGACATTCACCTTGAGAACTATATATTAGCATCCAATTATACGCGAGTGTTATATTAGAATGATATTCGAAACGATTTATGTATATAATATACATTATACAATATTATTTTTAAAACAGGGTATTCAAAATGAAAAATAAAACACAGTTTATTATTTCTAATTATTTCTAAAAATACTTCTTAATAAATACTTACAAATCATTATTATAAGGTTTAAAATCAATCGTGCATTTTAAAAGAATGTTGCTGAAATTATGAATTGTACTTAAAATATTTATTTTTTTACAAAGATTTTTTTTTGTTACAAAGTTACTTTTTTTTTGTACCATATACAGTAAAGTTGGGCGAAAGAGGCACTTTTGCACATTTTGAGCTCTATCTATGGAAGTGGCTTTTTTAAGTGAAATGTACCTTAAATTTTGGATACTCTTTTTTGAAAAAAAAAACAACTTTCTAATATCTGTTTATTCTAAGCTACAGCCATTCACACACTGGCGGATCCAGGGGGGGGCATGGACACGGAAAAATATATCAATTAGAAATATTACATAAACCATGTATTAATTTTTTTAAATTTTACATAATTTAAATTTTGTCTCTGTAGAAATTTAATTATTAAAAGAATGTTTGCTCTAATGAAAATAAATTCTAGGAAATATTCAATCTGTATCAGGCTAAGGAAATGAGAAATATACACCCGCAAGTGGAATAAAAGCTGAAAAATATCCTATTTTTAATAAAGCTCAACTTATTCAAGTTTTTTGGATAAGGGACTTTAAAAATCTACATAAAACACTTGCAATAGGGATTTATTTTATATTCTTTGATAAAATACAATCGCGCATATGTTTACAAAAACGAATTTTCTAATCCAGAATTTTGAAAAATCACAATTGTGTATAACGGAATTTTGAAAAACCAAAAATATTCAATGCGGAATTTTCAAAAACATAATTTTATAAAAACAGAATTTAAAATCCAAAAAAAAAATGTTCAAATACTATCGTGATGAAATGTTCTCCCCAGAACATTTTCTGGATACGCCTATGCATTCTCAACCCTTTCAAGTGGCTCTTTCACCGCACCAAGCCAATTTTTTTGACTTAAAAATCATAAAAAAATAGTAAAAGCCAAATAAATATTTTTTAGATGAAAGCAAACCTTTAAATTTTGAACGGCACCTTTGCACAAGATTGGTACTTTTCTGCTGATTGTTGTGGATTGTGATCAGTGTTACCATAACAGAAATATAAAATGATCGTACAAATATAAAATTTCAGTAGTACAACCTTCAAAATACATAATATCGTATTATATATATAATATCGTATTATATATATAAATCGTTTATTCGTTAAATTTATTTATTTCAGTACATTAAAATAACACATCAAATACATTTAAAATTAAGGTAAAATTAAAAACATGCTAAGATCGAATTCTTCAATATCAGCAGTGGCTCCACAATACATAGCTGACTTCATTTTTTTTCTCATCGAATTTGAAGGTTCAAAGTTTTGACAGCCGCATCCTTTTCATTTCTCCTTTGCCAAAGTTATTAAATTGACAAACCACAAACAGTTTGTCAATTAATTATTATTATTAGTTTTAATGTTGTTGCCTTTCCTGAAAAACCTTTCACAAGAAGCGTTTGAGCCAGCAATTGAAAGACAATTTTCCAAAATTAAATTGTCATTCACTTTGTATAAAAAGTGTCTTGCACCAAAAAACATCCACTTCCTCTTCCTTCATAATTTCGTCGGGAAATTCAATAAATGATAACGAACGCCATTTGTCGTCAATATCCTGATATTTCAATTCCTGCAAAAGCAAGGAAGAAGCAATGACATGGGTAGTAGGGATGAATAACTACATCTTGTAGCTTTCTTTAGGGATTTAATGGGTTCAAAAACATGTAAAACTGTGTACACTTTATTATTGAAATCGTATCGTTTATTATTGTTTTCGGCTTCTCATAACCTGCACCGAAATCTGAAGTCGCTCAACATACCTTGAATATTTTTTTTCGCTTCCGCAGACATTGACTCATTTTCTATTTTAGATGCGCATGCTAGAATTTCTGATCCCAAGTACATGCGGCTATCATCAGACCATTGATTAGCCTCATTTTTAGGGTTAATTTGATGCAAATTAGTTTTTGAAATGTACTCCGATTTAAGGAAAGACGATAGCAATATTAGCATGATTGATGTCATTTGTTTATGTAATTCAGATATTACAGTTTTTTCGATTTAAAAGTATGCATTCAGTGCATTACATTTTGGAAGGACTAAATTCAAAAACAGAAAAAATAGTTTTACTAGTTCATCATTTAAATTGCGCCAAATGCGATCAGCAGAAGCATTTTTTTCAATTGTCACCATATCAGAGAAAAATAATCTAAAAGCCACTGTTAGATAATACAATTTATGACCGGATGTACAGAGAACCATAGATGGACGGTCTAAATCCAAAAATTGTTGGTATCCTGGCAGAATGAATTTTCTTTTTGCGCTGTTTTAAAAAAGGGAAATATTTCACGAGCCAAATCTGCTACATGTCGCGGTAATGTGCTAGCTTCACTTGCGTATAAATACAGCGAGTGGTAAATGCACTTTGTGATGTGGATTCCAGGACAGGCAGCTATGAAGCGGCTCTTTACAGAGTTGTTTTCAACCATCATAGAATTGTACCCATCAGACCCAAAACTCATAATATTTTGAAGTATTTAATTTAAACGCGTTTTTAATGGCACCAAATATACCAAATTTCCCATTTTACCGACTCATGAAGCGAAATACAAATGAAGTATGAGATTGTTGTCTAGATGGTTGTCTAGAATCAGCAGTGCTGGATTAGCTTTTGTAATGCTGGCATATCTTTAAAGCTTTACTGACAAATCATCGAAAACAATTCATCGAAAATCAATTGATCGAATGAACAATTGATAGAATGGTCAATTCATCGAAACTCAATTCATCGAAAAAACAATTCATCGAATGGTCAATTCGTCGAAATTAAATTCATCGAAAAAACAATTCATCGAATGATTAATTCATCGAATGGACAATTCATCGAATGGACAATTCATCGAATGGACAATTGATCGAATGGACAATCAATCGAACGGATAATTCATCGATTGGACAATTCAACGTGTAAAAACGTTAATAAACGGTGGCTCTTTCGTCCCACAGCCAAATTTCACGAAAAATCACAATAATTCCTTAACGCAGAACACCACCGCAAACCAACACAGAAAAAATATTAAAAATGTTGAAAAAAATGATGCTATTATAAAGCAGCATCTGTTTTTCCTATTACGTTTATTCTTTTACAATCTTGAGGATTGACGTCAGCAGTGTTCATGCAAAACGACAACTTCGCAGGACACACCACACCGTAAGCGAGATATTACGAAATATCTCTTTCGCCCCATTCTACTCTACATTTTCTACTCTACGACTGGCTTGCCTTTCCTTTCTGAACGGGTTCTCCCCTTCCCAGTTGATTCTTCAGGTCAACTGACCTCAGTGCTTCATCGTCGTTATCGCTATCGCTGCGCTGTTCGCAACGAACAATGAATCAAAATTTGGCTGGCTTTGATGTCAGTAACACTCTACGTCTCGACTGACCACAATTCGTTGGCTGGTCGGGTCATTGAAACGCATGCCCTTCTGTGTATTCGCGTATCCCACAAATTACATCTGGACTGCCTTTTTGTCCCATTTCTGGCGTTATTTTGTTTCGGGACGTGCACCATGGCCGGTGACCCAAAAATGTTGAGACCCTTAAGATTCTGCTTCACACTAGTCCAGATTTCCTCTGGAGTGGATTTTCCATTAGAGCCGATCGATTAACTAGATAGGCGGTATGGTTAATGGCCTCATTCCAAACATACATCGTGCGCGTTCCACGAGCGTGGATGATTGCAGATTTCGAGCAGATTGACTCCATTATTCCATTGTAAAATTCAATTCCGTTGTCAGACCGTTATCGGTTTATTTTGTGGCCGGTCTGATTTTCCACAACTGTCTTGAAACTCCAGAACGCTTCGTCCACAGCCGACTTCTCGATCAAGAAGGAGACAAAAACTTTCCGCTTGAATAATCGTTAACAATTGTAAAGAAATACGTGGCTTTTCCCAGTATCGGTGTCTCCATGGGTCCGCACACAGGTCCATATGAACCAACTCGAGCACGTTCTGCGTTTTAATGATGACAACGTTCTTCTTGAAAGCAACACGCGTTTGCTTTCCCTCGGCACAGCTGATGCATCCATCCAGGTCTTGCTTCCGACCCTTGAATTCAATTCCGCTGCATGCTGATCGCAAACGGGAGATTTACTACCTTAAAGGAAGTCGGTATGCAGGCCTCAAAATTGGGGTCCATTATGCCTCCACCAGTGACATTGTTTCTACATAACAAAGATTACTCTTTCAGAAAAAATTGATTGTTCTATGAAAAAAAAACCTAACTAGCCGTCGCTTCCAATTATCCGATCCAGTAGGCGAAGTCTGTAAAAGCGATCGAGTCGAATGGAGTGAGTTTTCTTACGCCAGTCAAAAATATCTGTAGCATGTGTGAGAGCAAAAATTAAGAAAAATCACTCGATTCGACTCGATTTGACTCGATCGCTCTTACAGACTTCCACTACAGATCAAAATTGACTCGTTTGCACGCGACTTAAAAAAAAAACAGAAAAATGGAATAGCATTAAAAAGATTAATATGGTAACCTCTCGTATTTATATTTTATTTAATTTATATTTACATTTTGATACGCTGATTGCAGTTAAAATACACAATAAAATTGCTGCTAAAGCCTAATTGTTTTTATTTGCTTCATACAATGGCGATTATTACAAATTGCAAACGTAAACAATAACCGCACACGGGATCAGCTGCTGCAATTGACCTACTTTTATCTCAATACTCTTCGGCCGACACAAATGAAACTCTTTGTTTATATATTTGACACGAGAGATCTATTTATAGACATGCTGCTTGTTTATGTTTATATATATATATATATATATATATATGTATTATAAAAATAACATTACAAACGATCACGCCTCATCGATCGCGCAGTGCTGCTATCGCGATATCGCTGAATCTGCTGGCTGGCTTTCGTTATCACGTTATCAGTTATCAGTTATCACTTATCACAACAAATCGTAATCGCATTGGTCAGCTTATTGCTAATATATAGAGGAAAACAACGCGTTAACTGATAACAAAAAATACTAGAAGCATTTAAGCTTATTTAGATGATCTTTATAAAATTAAATATTATTTTTATATTTCAGATGTCGAAAACCCTTGAGCAATCCCCAAATGCGTGCATTAATAAGTCCATCCTGGACAGGTACATGTCGTTACCGATTCCCGATGACAAAGTGCAGGCCACCTACATCTGGATTGATGGAACCGGTGAGGCCGTCCGGTGCAAGGACCGCACTCTGGATTTCATTCCAAGCAAACCGTCTGGTAAGTGTGCCAAATTATTTTTCTTAATATATTTAAAAAATTTTATGTGTGTGTACGAATTTTCTATATACCTATATTTAAAAATAAAAAAATGCATGCGATGCAATACAAAAAAACGCATGTCACTCATTCAGTTGATGCACACACTGCTGAATTTCAAGGTTAGGCGTCATTGACCAAGTTCATGAGTGATTTATATACTTATTCTATATATTTTATAGAATCCAAAGTCAAGGCTTGTGTTTTTGCGAAAATTATAATGAATATTAAATACAAAAGTAAACGACAGCTTGTAATATAACGATCTTTCGTTTTTTGTATATATTTAGTATTTTAATATAGACATCTTTTTTGTGTGTCCTGTAAATTTTCCAAAATAAGTTTTTTGAGATTGAGATTTTTTTCTCGTCTGGTGACCGATATTTTAAATATATTTATACATATTACATAATATACAGCAACGACAGGTTATAACAGGTTATAACAGCACACTCGCCCATACATCAGACTAAAACCCAATTATTTTTCGGGATAGCGATAAAGAAACGAGTTTATTTGGATGTGTGCGAGTGCATGTTATATACTAAATGGATACTTTTAAAAACGTGAGCGAGAAGGCGTAATATGCATTTGAAGATATTTTCAAACGGGCCAATAACCTTGGAATATGCCACGAATTTTCTTGAATGTTTCGTTTAGATCAGCGGTTCCTGAACTTTTTTTTTGCGGCCCAAATTTGATTTGCTTGACAAGACCCATTTTGAAAAACACTCCAAATAATGTTTTATAGAAGAAACCCGCGAATTAAAATAAAGAAAACAAATAAATATTTGGCGGAAGTGAAGTTTTGGATATAGGATCTAATTCAACGATTATAATAACTGTTAAAATTAGCATTTACTGTTGTTTTTCTGCCAGTTGGCGACAGTTGCCACACAATTTGCATGTAATTGCCTGTACATTTGTTGATGACTTAAATATTGCAAGCATAATGCCTTCAAACTTGCACACAAACAGAGGAATATACGGGCAAATTACATACAATGCAATATGCGTGAAGAATTTGCACGCAAACACGCGTAAACGTTGCTTGCAAGATAAATGTGCAATTTACGTGCAAGGTTTGCACGCAAGCTTCCCCGCGCGCATACGTGTGAAGCTTGCGTGCAGATGCCGTGCAAATCTTGCACGTAAGCTGCAAGCATCGAAAACCAAAGCAGCTGCTGGACGGTATTACGATAAAAACAATGAAACCAATTTCGAAAAAGGAAATCGAGTTGCTATTTAACGTTATGATGACCTTCTTTCAATATACACCTAACCACCTCAAGAACAGCCGAACTAATGAAGACCATAGACAATAAAGACCAACTGAAGAACTTTAGACCAATCACGATATTCTCTGACCCACTGTCTCCTTTTCTGTTCAATGCAATCATGGATGAATTGCTCTGCGACCTCGAGGGAAAAACGGGTATCAGATTAGGAGAACACTCTCTGGCTGCAATGGCGTATGCGGATGATCTGATGATCCTAGCAAACTCGGTGGAACAAGCTCGACGCATCTTGAGTTCATGCTGCGATTCCTTCGAAAAAAGAGGTCTCAAGCTAACAATAGCAAATACTTTTCGCTGTCAATAGACGTGGATCCAAAAAGAAAGAAAAAAATATTTACTCGTTCAAAATTGACGGTAAACATCAAAGCAGTGAATACGGAAGAAACAATTAAATACCTCGGACAAAAGTTCGCCAGCGATGGCTCAAGTGCAGCATACACTTTCTCTCTCCACTCTTTAAACACCGTCAGACGGGCACCACTGAAACCTCAACAGAAGATAGAGATCAAACGATTCCATTTGATCCCCAGATTCATTCAACATCACCAGCAAAATTCTTCGAGAGGCTGACCGGTTGATTAGGTAATCAGTAAAGAGAATATTACACGTGATCAAAACATGCCACAACTCCATCTTCTACGCCCAGCTCAAGAATCGGGAACAGGGTGTCTTTTGCTTTAGGGACTCGATCCCTCTAATAATGCAGAGCAGATGGAACAGGCTGGAAAACCACGACCCAGTCTTGGACGAGGCAATGATGGAAGCCCATTCAGCCTGTAGCTCCTACCTGAGGTACCCACCGATATATTTGTCCGGGGAGGACTTCATAAGAGGTCAAGGGACAGACCCCGAAGGTCGATGTTAAAAAGACTCTAAAAAAAGTGTCATTATAAATTTACAACTGCGCCACAACCCACAACGTAAATGCAGAGCTGGGTGTGACAAATCGGAGTATCTGTCGCACGTACTCCAACAGTGCCCATTCGCTCATTGGCCACGCATCCAGCGCCATGATTTTGTTGCCATTCAAAATGTCAGCAAGTCAGACGGACTGGAAGGTAATAGCCGAACCACACATACGAGGTCAGGACGGTATTTAAAAAAAACGGATCTAATATTCTAAAAGGACAACAGTATAATTGTGTGTGATGTTGCGGTGCACTGGAAGGGGTCGAGGAGTCTTACCGTTGGTTACGAAGAGAAGAAGGAGATTTCTAAACATTTCAGCTAGGAATCGGTCCAGCAAGCCTCCAAAGGGGAGCACAACGAAGAAGTTTGTAGGGGAAATGGTCTCTATCATCAAAAAAATCCAAATCTTACTGCCCATTTTCTATTATTGAGGCCTACATTCTAAATTTAAAAGTCTTTACAGCCCTTCTTAAGAAGAACAGCGAAGAAATAGATTGTGGACAATTACAGATTCTTACAATGGACATTGAGCCGTTCCATGGATAAATCAAATGGTGTTCGCCAAAAAGAGTACGGAAAGATTAGACTATGTAAATGTATTGATATTTCTCATAAGTTCTGGTCAATCAAGATTATCTTCCAACAAATGGCCTTTGCCAATTGTGGCAGGGGCTTCTTTCAATTTAAAATAATGCTGTTTGGCTTGTGGAATAGCGCTTACACTGTCCAAACTGATAGATTAAGTCATATAGGGTTTCATTTTGAACCTAATATATTCACATATTTGGATGATCCCATTGTAGCAGTGGTTTCAGCTTCAGCAATTCAATCAAACCGGGATAAAGTGTCTGCCATTCTAAAATCGATCAAAGAAGATCGGACAATATGTGGGTGTCATTTTGCGACAATATAGAGCCTTATTCTGAAGTCATAAAGAATAATTTAAGAGGCAGCACTTGTCTTAGCCAACCCTGACTACTATAAATCGTGTTTAGTCCCAACGGGATTTCTCTGTGGTTTTGGATGCAGTTCAAAGTCTACAAAAACCAGTTTTTAGGAAAAGAATGTATCTAACAATGGCTACTTCATGGAATAAAAGGAGTGAAGTTCTTTGATTCGTTATCTACTGCGTTTGATCGTAGGCGAATATTCAAGTGAACTATTAGTTTAGATTCCAAGAGTGGAATATTTGGCTGTTATCGCAGTTTAAAAATGAGAACCTTATTTTCAGAGTGTCCATTTTACGGTCATCACTGAACATGCATCTTTGCGCTGGCTTCAATATATTAAAAAGATCCTGGGCATTACGCAATTGGGTCACTGTTCCTAAATTGAATATATGTTTATCATCATTCAAAATTTTTAATAATTTTAATTTTTGACTCACTAACCGGCAAATTTACATGATTACTTGATGATGCTACTAAACTGCTACTTTCAACAGTTGGGACTCAGTTGATTATTGGCCAGTTGACTGTTTGGGTGATTATATGAACTGTGGTCAACTGTTACCAACTGTCTATGGCAGCGACAGTTGTCAACTGGGACCAACTATCGAAGAAGCAGAGTCTGTGTAATCGTAGCATAAGAACTACCTAACCTTCTCCCCTCACAAGGGGATTTCGAAAGCCTAACCATAAAAAATGTCTAAGAAATTATGGGATATGCAAAAATACGTCATATTTTATATTATTTAATAGAAGGAAAGGGTTTTTATTCCAAACTGTTTTAAATGGCCTAAAACAATAAACAACAGCTGTATACTTTATTGTTTTTGGGGCTGTAAAGCCTCATGGTCAAAATGTTCGATTTCATTTAAGTCATCCGACCACTAACTTATTTTTAAATTGACAAAAAAGATATGCCATTCAAGTGGAGCGGTGTCACTCGATTGGCCGAGAACCGATTGACCGAATTTTGATTGGCCGAATTACGACTGGCCGAATCACGATTGGCCGAATGATACGATTCTCCGAATCACGATTGGCCGAATGATACGATTGGCCTAATGACACGATTGGCCGAATGATACGATTGGCCTAATGACACGATTGGCCGAATGAAGATTGGCGTGATTCGGCCAATCGTATCATTCGGGCAATTGTACCATTCGGACGATCGCGATTCGGCCAATCGAAATTCGGTCAATCGTAGTACATTCCAACCCTGCCCTATAAATTGGTGTCTATGAAACCAAAAGCTAAAAGGCTGTGTACGTTAGGCCTTTTTAAAAAATATGGCATAGAAAAAATTACCCCTCTCCCTCCCTCTACATTAAATGGTACAAAATTTGACGTTCTCCTGCAGGGAGGGTTATATTGAATATATTTTTCTTGTTATCTATCTAAAAAATGTTTTTTTTCTGAAATATGGCGGCCCACTTTAAAACCTTCACCACCAGTGGGTCAATGGCTACATTTTGAGAACCGCTGGTTAGATAACTCTGAGCACAATAGACTTATCTCATTTCATTAAAAAAAATATATATTACACAATAAATACTCGTTATAAATTAGGTCATCGCAGATTATCGCGTAGATACCGGCCAATTGTTTTGTTATCATTCCAAATCAGATCTTATCAATAACATATTTTTTTTATCTCTGCACAGAGCTACCGATCTGGAACTACGATGGTAGCTCCACGTACCAAGCGGAAGGTGCCAACTCCGATACCTACTTACACCCGGTAGCCTTGTACAAGGATCCGTTCCGACGTGGCAACAACATTCTGGTTCTGTGCGAAACCTACAGGTTTGATGGAACCCCAACTGATACGAACAAGCGCAAGGAGTGTTTGGAAATTGTCAACAAGTGTGCCGCCGAGAAACCGTGGTTTGGCATCGAGCAGGTAAATCTCAGATGTCTTAGAATCCGAAAAAGCAAGTTTCTAATGATAATTTAATTTATTGCAGGAATACACTTTATTGGACATTGATGAGCGTCCATTGGGATGGCCAAAGAATGGTTTCCCTGGACCACAGGGACCCTATTACTGTGGTGTTGGAGCTGATAAGGTATGTATTTGAAGATAGTAGAAAAACGGTGAGGTGACATAATGTGAACGGACATTAAAGGTCCATGGACATTAATAGGTCAGTTACAAACGGACATAAACCAGTAAAAACTAAAAAAAACAGCAGAAAACATCAAAAACAAAACGAAAAAATCAGCAAAAACATAAAGTCCATGGATGTTTTTTTCCGTTTCGCATATGGACATTTTGTAATGTCCAAATATTTGTTTTAAGTAGACATAAAGTCCATATGTCGGTTGGAAATAGACATAATGTTGGTTTTGGTCATTTAAAATAGACCCTCCAAAACTTACCAAAAAACAAGAAAAATATAGTATCAAAACAAGTAATGCCGGATTTTCACCAAGTGGCCAAGTCATTTTGTAACCCTTTGTTGGCCATTTAAGTGAAAACAGTGGCCATTTACTTGGCCATTTGAATAAAAATATTTACGAGGTGGCCATTTAGAAATAGAGAACCAACATGTGGCCACTTATTTTAAAAGCTAAAAAAACTAGAATATTATTTAAAACGGAATGGACAGGATAGAGGTTGAGGCAATGGTATAAAAATATGTCTTTTAAAACTTCTCTTCTTTGGAGTCTTTTTCGTTATAGAGTGTGTTAACTCTCCCAAAAATCATTGAATTAGGGTCGATTTTTTAACTCTAATTTCCTCCCGTCTTAATTTTCAATCTAAGGTACTTTTTCCATTTTAATATTTTATAAAAAAAAATTTAGTTACCCTAGTGTAGGGTAATACAATTTTTTAGAAAAAAAAACTTTATCCTTACATTCTATTTTCCTTTTTTAGGGAGGGAAACTAAATTAATGACAGGCCCTTTTTATCCCACCCAACCATTATAAATAAAATTAAAAACATTATTAACATTATTATGACCACTTCAAAAATGAAATCCATATATTTGAAAAAAATGGACCTAAGGTCACATCACCGAAAAATCACTTGGCCCATAAACTTCAACCTTAAAAGTACCATTTCATTGCAGGTCTACGGACGAGAGGTCGTAGATGCCCATTACAGAGCTTGTCTGTACGCCGGCATCAAAATCTGTGGAACTAACGCTGAGGTCATGCCTGCGCAATGGGAATACCAAGTAGGACCGTGCCTAGGCATTTCAATTGGTGATGACCTGTGGATGTCCCGTTTCTTGTTGCACCGCATTTCAGAAGAGTTTGGAGTAAGTTCATAAAATGCACGGGGTGCATTCGATCCGGAACGTTTGCTAATTCCAGTTTTTGCTTTACTAAACAGATTGTGGCTACTTTGGATCCGAAACCAATGACTGGTGACTGGAACGGAGCTGGTGCTCACACCAATGTGTCCACTGAGACAATGCGACAGGCTGGTGGAATTGCGTAAATATTTGCTAATGGAATTAAACTATAAAACGATATAACTAACAAACAATTCAATTATTTCTATAGCGAAATTCAGAAGGCAATTGAAAAGCTCTCGAAGTGTCACTTGAGACACATCCAGGCTTACGATCCAAATGAGGGTAAGGACAATGCTCGTCGACTGACAGGCAAACACGAGACAAGCTCAATCCATGACTTTAGTGCCGGTAAGTGGTTTTTCAGTAGAAGCTCTGAAATGCTAAATTTTGTTTGTTCCTAACATTTCTATAATTTATAATTTCTGCACCCAGGAGTCGCACATCGAGGAGCTTCTATCCGCATTCCGCGTGGCGTCGCCGATGATGGTTGTGGCTATTTCGAGGACAGGCGTCCCAGTTCAAACTGTGATCCGTACAGTGTTGTCAGTGCTATTCTGCGTACCGTTTGCTTGGACGAATAAAACCGTGTGTCAGTGGAGAGTATGCGCCCCCCGGAAAGACGCCTTTGCACTGCACTGCGCTCTAAATACGTACAATACATAAATAAAAATAAATAAAAATATATAAAAATCTATATTTAGTAAATAATATAGTTATACGCGAGTAAATGCATAAAAGAAATCCATTACGTATTAAAAAAAAACATATATTTTATCTGAAATTCGGTACAATGAACAGCAATGAACTCATGCCCACAAGGTTGTTTTTAATTTTAATTTTGTTTCAAATGCGAATCGCAAATTGTATTAATAGAATAAAATTATATACGTAGTATAAGACAAATAAAATAAAAAAATCATTTAATAAAATGTGTTTTACTTGTTGTTTTTTTGTGAGGATTGTACGTATCCGCGAAATGTACTATGATTGGCCGAATTTTGATTAGCCGAATCACGATTGGCTGAAACACGTTTGGCCGAATGATACGATTGGACGAATGATACGATTAGCCGAATCACGATTGACCGTATATGATACGATTAGTCGAATAACGGTTGGACGAATAATACAATTGGCCGAATCACAATTGGCCTAATTTAAAGGAAAAACAATTAAAAACCGATTCGGCCAATCAAAATTCGGCTAATCGTATCTTTCGGCCAATCATGATTCGACCAATCGTGATTCAATCAAGTGACACCGGTCTGCGCGGGCCTGATATTGGCAACCAGACCCGATCTCAGTACGCAATTGTTTTAACCCCGAGTAGCGAGATCTTTTTCCGGACACGGCCCGACTCGCAGAATATATACGCTGACCCGACCCGACCCACAAATAACTGCAAAAATACACAATTGATCAGATTGCGTATCCAGTGCCAGGCAATTCGTTGATAATAATTTATAGAAAGACAATTCACAAAACATTACGAAGAAAACACAAAACAATTCGTTGAAAACATTTCATAGAAAAGTATTCGTAGAAAAGAATTCGTAGGAAAACAAATTATAAAAAGACAATTCATAGAAAACAATTCGTAGAAAACAATTTATAGAAAACAATTCGTAAAGTACAATTCATAGAAAACAATTTATAGAAATACACTTCAAAGAAATCAATTCGTAAAAAAATATTTCGTAGAAAACAATTCGTAAATAAATCGTAGAATACAATTCCTCGAATACAAATTCGTCAAAAATGAATTCATAGAATAACAATTCATAGAATACAATTCATCGAATACAATTCATAGAATAACAATGCATAGAATAACAATTCATCGAAAAACAATTCATCGAATAACAATTCATTGAAAAAAAATTCATCGAATAACAATTCATTGAAAACAATTCATCGAATGACAATTCATCGAAAAATAATTTACCGAATAACATTTCTTCAAAAAACAATTCATCGAAAAACAAATCATCAAATAACAATTCGTCGAAAACAATTCATCGAAAATCATTCGTAGAAAACAATTCAACGAAACCAGTTAGTAGAAATAATTCTTTGAAAACAATTCATAGAAAAACAATTCATAGAATAACAATTCATAGAATAACACTTCATCGAAAAACAATTCATTGAAAAAAAATCATCGAAAACCAATTCATCGAAAAACAATTCATCGAAAATCAATTCATCGAATGACAATTTATCGAAAAACAATTTATCGAATAACAATTCATTGAAAAACAATTCATCGAAAAACAATTCATCGAAAAAACAATTCATCGAATGACAATTCTTCGAAAAACAATTCATCAAAAAATAATTCATCGAAAAACAATTTATCGAAAAACAATTCATCGAAAAACATTTCATCGAATGACCATTCATCGAATAACAATTCATCGAAAAACAATTCATTAAAAAACAATTCATCGAATAACAATTCTTCGAAAAACAATTCATTAAAAAACAATTCATCGAAAAACAATTCATCGAAAAACAATTCATCGAAAAACAATTCATTGAATGACAATTTACAAGGATACATTTTTAAAATTGACATGAAATTGACTTTATTCAAAGGATTATATTTTGTCATTATAACTTAAATATGATTTCTGGCATATGACCGCCACGGCTGGCTCGGACGTAATCTAATCTGGAGGTCCAATATTCAATTACTTTTTCCAACATTTGTGGCCGTATATCGGCAATAACGCGGCGAAAGGCGTAGTCTAGCGACCTCACATATCCCCACAGAAAATAGTCAAGCGGCGTTAAATCGCACGATCTTGGAGGCCAATTTACGGGTCCAAGTAAATCAATCCTGCACATCATGGTTGTTCAATTGAGGAATGAAAAAGACAGTAATCATGGCTCTAAAGCGGTCATCATTGACTTAACGTTCTGGCCAGCATCGTTTTTTTAAAAAGTACGGACCAATGGTTTTACCAGCCCATAAAGCTGGGTTTTAATTGTGAAACACTGCTGCCAAGCAATTCCAGCACTGACATGCGGAAAAAGATTAAATTCACAATACGATAGACCAAAACGTATGCGAAGATATTTTTGCCAAGCAAAGAGCGCACTTTCAACGTTTCTCTCAGTGCTGAAGTTGCTGGCA
>JAAAKO020013013.1:0-17152 GCA_010015015.2 Bolitophila cinerea
AAAATCAAAATGCCGGTTTTTAGCATTCTGCGCTGTATAATAACACAATAACATATACAATATACATTATAACATATACATGTCATTTATCATAAGTTAATGCTTATTGCAAAAAGCATTGTTTCATGTTTCATATTAGTGCATACTTTACACATAATTTAAACCAGAAAAAACTTATAATTTAAATATTATTTACAAAACGAGGTAAGTGTATTTTATTGATTACAAGTATTATTGTTTTCTTTTAGTATTATATATTATACATTTAAACATAACCCTATTTAAAAAAAATCATGGTTATAATTTTTTTAGATTCTAATTGCATTAGATTTTTGCAATGTCCGATTGTGGTTGGGACAGTGGCAGTGGTGATGACAGTCATACCCCACAACATAACTCGTACAGACCTCAACAACAGTCAAACGAACAGTCGCGCGGCCACAGAGGTGGACGAGCTCGTAATGATTTTCCGAATCGAAATCAAAATGGGGAATCCCAATCTAATTATGGGGATCGAAAACAAAGCTATCAGGGTGAACGTCGCCAAGGTTGCGTCGATGAACCACAAACTACGCTTGAAATAGATCCGTCCAAAGTAGGCTTGGTTATTGGTCGTGGTGGCGCAAAAATAAGAGAGATTCAGGAAGATTTCAAAGTCCACATCAAAGTCGGTAAATATTACACAGGCTTACATAATAGATCTATAGACTTTTGGGGCAAAGGTTGGGGCGTTTTAAAAAAGGAAAGTGTTCATATCCCTGATTATTTTTCCGCAATTTTTTTGCGTCTTCTTTTCACCTATTACCCTTTTATGCCTTTAACATACAATTAACACGTTTAAGGACTTCGCCCTATAAAGCGTACCTTATCCGAAATTTGAAAAATATTATAATAGTATATTATATTTACAATTCAGATCGAGATCGCAACGATAATGGGTTATCTAGTGTTATTATAAAGGGATCACAGGATGACGTAGACAAAGCTAAAGTTTATCTCTTAGAACTAGTGGGTGATGTTTATCCTACTTATCAAAACACTGCAGATACACCAACACACGTGGATGATTACGTTCCAATTGACTGGACCAAGGCATCGGAGTTTTGTGTACAATTTTGCATAAATTTTATAAATTTTTTGAAAAGCATTAATATATTATTTTATAGGAAGAAGCAAGTAAAAAAAAATGGCTAGAGTGTCCACCACTGATTAAAAACTTTTATAAAGAAGATGCAGTTGTAGCTGCACTCACAGACGCTCAGGTTGCGGACTATCGTTTAGCAAACAATAATATTACTGTCGACCGTGCCTTCAAGGATAAACCACTGGCAGACGTTCCCATTCCGAATCCTGTACATAAGTTTGAACAATGTTTTTCCGATTATCCGGACCTAATGGCAGAGATTAAAAAGCAAGGATTTGAGCGTCCGTCACCGATTCAGAGTCAAGCTTGGCCAGTACTTTTAAAAGGCGAAGATCTCATTGGAATAGCACAGACTGGTACCGGAAAAACACTGGCGTTTCTGTTACCGGCTATGATTCACACTGAATTTCAACCGGTGCCACGTGGACCGAAGCGTGGAGGGCCTAATGTACTTGTCATGGCTCCAACGCGAGAACTTGCTTTACAAATCGAGAAAGAAGTAGGTAAATACCAGTTTCGTGGTATGAAGGCTGTGTGCGTCTATGGTGGTGGCGATCGAAGGACTCAGGTTGACACTGTTGGTCGTGGTGTTGAAATTGTCATTGCCACACCAGGTCGATTAAACGATTTGGTGCAAGCAAAGGTAATTGATGTCACATCGATAACATATTTGGTACTTGATGAGGCCGATCGAATGTTGGACATGGGTTTTGAGCCTCAGATTAGAAAGATTTTATTAAACGTACGGCCAGATCGTCAAACAGTAATGACTAGTGCCACATGGCCACCTGGTGTTCGTCGCTTGGCTGAACGCTACATGATTAATCCGATTCAAGTATGCGTAGGCTCTTTGGATTTGGCCGCTGTGCATTCGGTCACACAGAAAATCGAGATTATAGATGAACAAGACAAATTTTATCGAGTAATTATTATATAATACATTTCAAGTTTTGATTATTTTTATTACAATTTTTTTTATATAGATCATGGACTTTGTTAAAAATATGTTACCCACCGAAAAGGCAATCATATTTTGCGGGAAAAAGGCACGTGCAGATGACTTATCTAGTGAAGTAAGCCTAGCCGGCATTTGCGTACAGTGTATTCACGGTGATCGTGACCAACTAGATCGCGAACAAGCTTTGGCTGATATTAAATCGGGTGAAGTAAACATACTGATTGCAACGGACGTTGCATCGCGTGGAATTGACATCGAGGATATAAGTCATGTCATTAACTATGATTTTCCGCGAAACATTGAAGAGTACGTCCATCGTGTTGGGCGTACCGGGCGCGCTGGTCGAACAGGTGTATCGTTGAGCTTCTTTACACGTGAAGACTGGGGTTCTGCTGGTGACCTAATCAATATTCTTGAGGAGGCTGGCCAAGAAGTGCCGGACGAGCTTCGCGAAATGAAACGACGATTTGATGCGAAAAAGGAACGACAAAATCAAGAGAAGGAACAGTACGGAGGTAGCGGTGGTGGACGAGGTGGTCGCGGCGGTGGCAGAGGTCGTGGTGGTTACGGAGGTGGAGGTGGCTATGGAGGAGGAGGTGGTGGCGGCGGTCGTTTCAATCGTTACTAAATGAATATGTGGTATGTTATGTCACTAATAAGTGGTCTGTGATCAAAAAGATCTTTTTAATTATTTTTTTCTATAATCGAAAAAATAATTTCATTTCATAAACTTGAATTTACACCAAACACCAAGAAATATTATAAAATAATAATATTTAAAAACTAAACCTATTTCAACAAAATAGTATTTTTATGAAATTCTTCAAAGATTAAAATATTTGTATAATTTTTACAAGATGAATAAATGTTATATTAGATATAGAAACAGTTTTTTCTCAAAGGTTTTAAACAACTGTCCTAGCCCCGGAAACGTAACTAATTATGTACATGATATTTATTTACATACATTAAAGGATCAATGTCATTGCGTCCGTGACAATGGCTTTTTTATTTATATAAATACACTCATCCATCGAACGATCAATTCAGATATATTTTTATTCGATTGGCGATCAGTCGCTAGCGCAATAATAGTTATTCCGTTGATCGCAGTTTTTGTTGTACGACGTTTTGAGTTATTTTCAGAAAGTTTTCTAATCGGAAGCAAGCAGGTTATTAATTTTTATATGTAAACTATTATTTTATGAGATTATTGTGACATTGTGAGCAGAATGATCGACCAGAAGCGTTTTCCAGTGTTGAAGCACATGCCACCACCCGCATTTGCTAACGCTGAATACAAGGTTATCATAACGTACACTGTTTCCACGGACAAGAGGATTATGTCATTCATTGATACTTTATATGGATTTGAGGTTACCGGTGGATACGATCAATTTGAACCACTAACAGTGATCGATGTGCGGCGAAGTGGGTTCGCACGTAGGGCTGGCATACGAAAGGGTGACCGAATCACACGTATCAACGATACTTACGCTGATGTACTCACACTTAGAGAAGCCCAGCTTCTGATAAGGCATTCTGGCAAACAAGTTAGAATCTACGTTACAGGGTAAACATCGCTGAAATATGTTATATGTGTTATAATTTATTATTTTTTAAACAGTGATTCCGAAGAAGAAGATGACGAACTTACAGTCGATTTTTGGTTTAAGCCACGTAAAAAAAATATTTATATATACATATTAAATAGAATATTGACATTATGTATTAATCTGTTACAGCTCGTATTAGGATTGTTGTGGAAAACCAATGGAAAGATAACTTCCCATGGAACGATCGTAGAAAGCCCATGTATAGGTAAATATGTATCTTCTACAAATAATTTGCAATATATACTTACACGTATGTTTCAAATATTTTAATTCAGAGAATCAAATTGCTTTATGGTACCAAGCAAGGCCGAAGAAAAAATTGTGGAGCGCATGCTGAGCACCAAGGAACCAGTTATTGTTACTGAATCGAAAGAGAATATCGTCGATTTACAAGCTGACATTACACAGCGACGCATTCAACATCCAAACGTTGTGTCTGAGATTGGCGAAAGCATAAGCACTGCGCCAATCAACACTACGTCAGCTCCAATGTCAAATGTCAACGCCTCCAATGAACCACAGTCAAAACAGCAGCCATCCAATGAAACGGACAAGGGCAGATAGATTATCTATTTTATCATTGTAACTTTAATGTTTACCTGGTAAATTTGCCGTTTCATTATTTAATTCGCTTATAATCTTATTTAAGAAAACTTTTTTTAATGAAAACGTATTATAACAAAACCAATATTTTATTTTATATATTTTTATGTCAAGGAAAATATATTCCAGATTATATATATATATATATGTGTATATGTGTGAGATATGAGCAATATATATTTTTACATTTTGCTTATTTCTATTGATTTTTTTCAATTTTAATTAGAAGACATGTTTGAGTATGTAATAATTTTGATAATATAAAACAATATTCGGCTTCAAACGCAAAATACAGGAGTGGATAGCTGTAAAATAATAAGGCATGTATGTTAGAGACGTTTTTATTATTGTTTTACAATATACCTGTCTGACGTCCGCCTCAGACATAACTTTCGCTGGTCGTGCCTGAATACCATGCTTCGGTTCTTTTTCAGTGTTATGTATTATCTTAAAGACCTCACTGCGATCCAAATTCGACAGATCCTTTTCGGGTTTCTTGTACTTAAGAAAGTTAACTCTGCAATTCGAAGAGTTGAATAATAAATATTATATTACCAAATTTGGGAAATTCAACAAACACAAATAGATATGATATCGAAGTAAAATCGTTAGTTTAGTTGTCAAAAAATCACACACACACGCACTTATTACCTTTCAACTGATTCTGCTTTTCTTTCTACGAAGCAACAATTTGACCCTCTAATAATAAAGATGATGATCATGATTCGTGTTGTTATTTATGAAAGATGTAGGAATGTTATATGAGACATATAATAAATACCTTACTTTGTACATGGCAGTCTTTGCTTCGCTTGTCCATGACCAAATCTTGTTCCATTTCTCTATCTAAAACATAAAATAGATGCAGAAAACAACACATGTTAGATATTTAGAATACTAGAATGGATTCTGTTTGTGATTATATTAATAAAACAAGTAATTTAGATTCGTTTTGAAATTCCGCAATATAAAAATGAAATGAAATGCAGACAATAATAATAATAATAATACACTGGGTAAAAATGACAATGACTTTTTACCTGTCATCGTAACCTAGAAGTGGACTTTCGTAGGTGTGCCTAGATGAAATGATAAGAGATATAAAATATATTATTTAGCTAATGTGTTCGATTTCCCATTATTTATAGACAAATATTTATGTTGACTAAGCGCGCTTGTGCGTGAAGAATGCTATTTATATATGACAACATAGATATTCTCTGTTTTAGTTTACCCTAATGTTTGACCCATAATCAGTTCTGCCTGGGAGCTTATAACCTCTGCTATAAAGTCTTCGTTGAATGCATCACGCTCGTTGCGCCATTTTCGACCGCCTGGCAGAACCATAGGGCGCTGTGCTGGTGTCAACGGACCCCCCATTGATTTTGACGGACGCTTTGGAATACGGTGTGCAATCAATCGTTGCTGGCGCTCTTCTTCATCAAGTCTTTTTTGTTCCTAAATTGCATTTTATAAAATGTGATAAAAACCCACAATATTTTGTTGACGAAATGTAATATTGTTAATGTTATCCTAAACAAACAATAATGATGATGATTTTAAATATTATTTAAAATAAAATGCATCGTGTTTAACTTTCTACTTTATTTGACTCTACTAATAAGAAAATATCATTCATATCATTCATCGATCGCAATGGTTGTAATATAAATTATATTTTTATAAAACCACCACTGACACTAATTGTTAATATGCAAAAGTAACATCCATTGGAAAACTTACTTTTTCTCTTTTAATTAGCCAATCTGCCTCCTGTTTTCGAAAAACCTTTTCTGTTCGATTTTTCTCCATTTCTTCGTCGGTTGTCATCGCGGGCTGCACATCCGAGTCGATTTCTACACCGTTGCTGGTGGTAGATTCAATAACAGGTTCATCTTCATTTGCAACAAGCTCTTCTTGATGCTCTGTGCTCACCGCATCAGATTCAGAATCGTTATTAGAGAGTTCACTGTTATCTGTTGCATTAGCATCGGACACTTCACTCATCTTCTCAGCATCGATATTTTCATCTGTAATCTCTTCATCCCTTGTTTCTTTGTTTTTATGTGTGTAAAAATATGGATATTTATAATAATATGTGTAATTTTTTTAATATGTTAAGTTTCAGAGTGAACTAATGCATACCTACTAATTGGGACGTTTCTTTGCGATCCACATTAAAAACGACCGATGGGGATAGTTGCTGCTTGCTTAGGGCTGGCATTATTTCAGCCAACTGTCTTGTTACAGCGTCTAATGTTGCCTGAATTGTAAACGGCAAGGTGGATAGCGCTAGGAGCTGTCGTTGCACATCAGCCAGTTGACGTTCGATCATGAGTTCCTCGTCGGTTTTTGGGGGCGTTGCAATTGGTTCTGGCTCAACGGCAGCTGATAGTTTATCTTGCAGTGTGTTTTTGTCTTCATTATCAGCATCAACAGACTGCTCGTTAATAACAGATGTATCTGAGGTTTGCTGATCACAGTCCAAGTCTGGAACTTCATTGTCAGTGATGACTTCTTGCAAATATTCCACATACTGTGGTTCAGGTTCTGGTACCAGTTCAATGAGCTCTGGTTCTGGAATAACTTCGACCACTGGTGGAGGTGGTGTTGGTGTTCTGTTTGGATCGCACCGTGGTTTTGGCTGCTTACGAATCACAATTTTATAACCGTCCTTTATTCGTTGTTCAGCTTCTAGATCTTCCTTGCTCTTCGGAATTGGTCGGTTAGGCTTTTGCAAAAATGTTGTCCATTTCTTGACTTCTTTATCCTTCTCGGCTTTAGTTTTCATGGCCTCCTCGTTAAGTTGCTTGAATACCTCGCTGCTCTTGAACAGGCCGGCCTTTGGCATGATACGTTGGAAGTTTACGCTTTTATTATATTATATGTAAAAAACGTTATTTATTTCTGTTAAATAAATAAATATCATAATATTTACCCTAAAACATTATGCTCTTTTAGCACCTCTGCTTCGCCGGACATCATCTCAGCAATGTGATCATCGGTTATTTCACCCTGTGTCTCGTCTGCCCTAGACTCAGTACGATTTGTGTGAATTGTCATATCACTCATATCCGAGTAGGCCTGACTGTCGGGGGTCTGGATCTGACGATAATTTGCATCTGAAAAATTCGGCGATATCTCTTTTCCATTTACGGACCAGTCAACCTCACATCCTGCGGAACCTTCGTCATCTGGCCTCAGCACGGCCATGACAAAATTATTGTTGCAAGCCATGATGACCTCATGGGCTTCCTTGTGATCCAAGCTGCTGGTAGGCGTGTCATTAACGCGTACTACTACATCACCAACTTGCATTCCAGCCTGCTCAGCAATGCTGCCCTCACTGACCTGTAATATATATAGTTTAGATGAAACAATAAAATTACTCCAATATATACTATATTTATATATCGATATATGTATCGATCAGCTATATATACATATATATATATATATATACAACTCGACCTATATAAATCACGCGCATCTGAATCCTTCGATGTATTTTTATCGTTAGTTATTTATAAGTTGAATTCAATTGAACTAAACGCTCGCGTGTGCCCATTGCATAACCAATGAAAACGTTTAAAGTTCTTAATTATTTTGAAAAATCTAATGATTCTCAAACATGAACACAGAAAAACAAATAAACAAAAATATAAATACTCACTTTTATCACTGTGAGCGGCACTTCAAAGTCACTGCCTCCAGTTAAACGGAAGCCCCATGGCGCATCTTCGAAGCGATAGAATTTTAATTCTAGCACCATATTTTTAAGACACAACACCACACTTAGGTCAGCGTTGACACAGAAAATATGCTGTCCAGATCGAATGAATTTAAACATATATACAAATAAGATCGATATTAAATTTTAAGGACGTAGTCGGGAGCGGAAAAATGCAAGTAAAATAAAAATACCAGATTTAATTTTAGTATACTTGCGTTGCACTCGGATAACGATCAACAGACGATTGACACGCACGCAATCGATATAGGCGCAGAATCGGCTAATCTGTTAATAGTTATATACTATATAAATTTAATTGCTATAGGTACATACAACATATAATTGTATATTGTATGTAATGTGTGTAATGTGCGTATACTTGTTCTCAGGTGAATAGTCGCGAGCTTAGAATTTCTTGGTTCTAACTGCATCATAGCCTGAAATGATAAAATCGCTGTTGCAGTTTGTTTTGCTCCTAGTTTACTGTATGTTTAAAAAAAATTAGCTCAATACTTTTAAATTAAATTACATGTATTGATCAATAATTGAGATA
Source organism: Bolitophila cinerea (assembly GCA_010015015.2). NCBI lineage: Eukaryota > Metazoa > Arthropoda > Insecta > Diptera > Mycetophilidae > Bolitophila > Bolitophila cinerea. Next base: position 8,608 of record JAAAKO020013013.1, read on the forward strand.
TTTTAATTTGAAATTTGCAGATAGAACCTTAAGTAAAATGATTGTGCACAATAATTTAGTTCCAAAGTTCTAACTACCACATAGAACTTTGCAAATAATATATGAAATATAAAATAATAAGTTTAAATTAAATCTAAGTCGAAAACTTAAATTTTAGTATAGTATGTTAAATCTTCTTTTCCCATATACTGAAACATTTTCTGCAAATGTTTTTTCAAAATATTTGGTTCCTTGAATTGTAATAATGGATTTTCTGTAATTTTTCTCTTAGGTATTTTCATTCGTCGGACATTAACTTCGACAAAATCGCATTCATTATAGTTTAGACTATACAATTTATAGTCTAAAATATAATGTATAAATCATTATATGTAGTGGGCTACAGAATTTAATCATTTTTAGTTTTGTAAATGTGTAGTCAAAAACTTTTGAAAACTCTGCAAAATCATTAAAGTTTAAACCTTTTCAATTTCACTATGCGCGTGATCCACCTCCTGTATTGCCGAGTGACCTGGCAAGTAGTATTTAATTATTATGGATTCGATATTTGGATGCGTCTTTAAAAACCACTGAATTGCGTAGGACATATGTGAATTCTTGTTTTGAGTTATACATGAATCACTACATGTAATAACGGTTAACGGAAACTTGCGGTTACAGGTGATTTTTTGTAAGTTCCACACTTTTCTTTATAAAGATCATACATTTTTGACATGTTTGAGTTCTGGTCAAGATACTTTTTCTCTGTGCGTGCACGGGCATAGTGAGACTCAACACAAGGAATAGAATTAATGTGAGACACAACATAGTCAGTATCGATATGATACATTTTTCGAGATATGCTGACTCGAATACCTTCGGTTGGCCGTGGACCTGGACACCCAGTAATAATATTGTTTGTATGAACGTTGTATATAGATAATATATATATTTAGATATAGATATAGAGATAAACTTAAAGTTCCGAAATAAAATGGTTTTCACACTTAGACTCGTTGGGCTCCAATGTCAAAATAGTATGAATATGAAAAAAGGCGCCTAGAATCCTGTTTACCTGTCGTATTTCTTTTTTTGGAAATTGCAATTGGTGGTTTTTGCAATAAAATTATGCTTTCTTTCATGATTTATTGCGTAGTAGCATTTAAAAATCATTTCACGCTCCGAAGTAGAAGCGCGTCCACTACATTTTAACTTGCAGGATTGGACACAATTTTTAAAGATTTTTATACTAATTTTCCTCTTGTATTTATGTGCTCTTCTCCAGATTGGTATTTTTTTCTAATTGATGATTTCCATTGATTTTATATAAGTTGTTTGGTTCTATCTGATTCAAAAATTTCTTAAAGTTCTATCAACTGTAAATAGAACTTTATGAAGTAAACTTGTATTTCAAATTAGTCACTTAGATATTTCGAATTCTCTTTAACTTCTAAAATATAGCAGATAAAAAATGTTCGTTAAAAAAATTGAAAAGATCTCGGTCAAATTAGATAAAATTGATATCAATCTCAATTTTAAAAAAAAATGTTAGTTAGAACCATGAAATTCTAAGCTCGCGAACATACAAATGATTGCGATTATATTTTTGAACATTTCAGTTAAGTACAGTTTTAGGATTTTAATATGAGAGAATAACAAATTTTCGATTTAATTATTGATATAAATCCCGGAACAATAAATCAATAAAAAATAGATTGTTTTAAGAATTAAAAATGTGAGAATATAATATTTTTTTTCTATTTATTTAAATCCCGGAATTTAAGTTTTTAAAAGAAAAATGCAAGGGCCATAAAACGGATTTTAAAATGCTAGACAAAATAATAAAAAAATATTGTTGGTTTTAGGAATTTTTAAAATGTAAAAATAATATATTTTTGATTTATCCAGAAATTTAGATTTTATAAATTTACATTTTAGGGCCAAAAGGGCCAAAAGATTAATAACAAATATAAGGTATACGAATTAATAAAGTTTCCAAAACGATCAAAAATGTGTTCCTTATAGAGAACAGAAGAATTTTAAATTGCTTTTGCCCTAATTATTATGCAGAATGAGGTCATAATTAAATAAACCTAGTTTTAGGAATACGTTTAGAACAGTGATGGTGACCATCCAAAATAATAAAGTTAAGTGTTCAAAAAAAACATTTTGTCACTCAAAAAAAGTAACTCAAAAAAAAATAATAAATGCCAAAAAATACTTTTTTTGTCTAAACAAACGTACCCAAATAAATACAAAAATGTCACCATAATAAATTTAAAATATGCTCAAATACATGCGCACATAAAAATGGACGTAACATAAATTAATGTGGAACAATAAAAAGAATTTACCCAGAACAGTGTTTAGGGCACATACACGATTTCATAAATTTGGAGGCGTTATAGACTTTTTTAAAAAAATTTTTTTTAATGTTTTTAAACATTACATTAAATTTTTATGCATACTCTTTTTTTCGAGATAACAATTTTGAATTAAATCTTTTCGAATTTGTTTCTACAAATTTGTGCAAACCCAAATTTTCAAAAAAATAAGTAATTTATTTTAATTTCAGATGCAATAATGGAAAATCAGTTAATCAGTTAATTTGAAGTCGACATTAGAAAATAAATAAGATGTTCAAATTTGATTGTTAAATTTGAATAATTTAATAAAGGATAGGGATTTTATATTAAAATCCCATTTCATTATTTTTTTAAATCGCGTATTTATAAATCTTGTATTTTTTGTTTGCTTTTTTTTTATTATTTATTTTTTGTTTATGTTATGGTATTTTAAAAATACGGGATTTAAAGCGCAACTCTCTATTTTTTATATGCGTTCCGTTACTAAATTTGAGCCTTAGCAATGGCCCGTGGAGGGATTTTGGTTGGAAATGCCTAATATATTGTAGAATACTAAAACTATTGTTCAAAACGAAAATCGTATTACAATTAAAATAAATTGTAAGAAGACAATATAATCAGGCAGTACACCAAAATTCAAGTAAAGATAATTTGAAAGAAAAAATGTGTGCTATATTATACTGAAAATAACATAAATATAGTAAATATGCGTCACATTTACTTAGCCTCCTTCTTGCACTCAACCTTGCCCCTACGACTTTACGACCAGCAGATGTTCCTCGCTTGACGGTCGAAGCCTTACAAATATGTTGATGGTTACCACCTCTGTGAGAATGCTCAACGGGATTCATGGCAACACCTCGTACCTTGGGCCAGCAGTTACGCTTCAGCTTGTACTTGTGGTAGGCACGTCCAGCCTTCAGAATGGGCTTGTACGGTTAGCCGATGACACGACCTTCTTGGTGCCGGACGGCGGCTTGACGCGGGTCTTCTTGATGTCTGGGTTGTGGGCAATGACGGTAGCGTAATCTCCGGAGGTCCGGGCCATTTGACCTCAATCACCGGTCACAATGGCATCACATTTCCGATTTGGATGTTGGCCTTCTTTCCGCAGTACAAAAACGGATCGGTTTGTACATACCCTCGGGGGCAAAGAACATCTCCTTGCGGATCTTGTAACGGTAGGGGCACGGAAGTGCACGCATGCAAGGGGGGCACCACGACCGGGGTCATGGACGATCTCCTTGACTACTGCCTTAATGTAACCATGACGTTCGGCATAATCCAGTGGACGGAGTATTGCGGCTCCCTTCCTTTTCTTGGTGTAGGCTGTGAAGACACACTCAGCTCCCTTACGCTGTGCACGAATAACATGACCCATTTCTGATTAGATCACGAAAGGCACCTTAATAAAAATAATTAAATATTATAAATAAATATATTCTTTTTAAAAAATATATCATTCGTTTTACAATAAATAAGGTAATTATAATAATATTAGCCTCTTTGAAGAAAACATATGATATCTTTTTTTCTTGTTTTTGGATTATTCTTTTTTTTGCTTTTTTAACTAAAAAAACCTGTGTTTGCTAGAATTGGTATAAATTCAGATAAACCATTAATTGAGTGTTAAAATATTGTTTTGAAAATACCAATCGCTTCACAAGGAATAAGCTAATTATAATAAAATCATCCCCTTTGACATATGATATCATCATCAGAACAACCAATTCTCCACAGTTCATCACAATCAGCAAAATAAATTGGATAAACTTAATTTTGCAAAATAAACTCCGTGTATAGCATTTTGTATTGATTCACAGTGCAAGTGGATAAACTATATTTTTTTATGAAACCAAAAACAATAAAAAAAAAACATCCCAGATGTTCGAACCGACCGTCGCGCCGTTATGCGCTGCTATGAAATAATCATATACACATGTATACATTTATAGTGGTATATCTAGATATAGGTAAAGTATATATATATATATATACAACTGAAATTTGCCGGTCTGGCGCAGTACCGGATTCAGACACCGTTTCTACGATGTTATAATATTTTTTACAACACCCAATTGGAATACCCTCTAATCGATTCAATTTGTATGGCGATTCCTTGGGGGGTGATGTGGTGATGCGCGCCCGAGATCTAGCCCGACGAGGAGTACATTTGTAGTGCTATATACAATGTATATATACTATCACTATGTATATATAACTGTTATTATAGTATATGAAATATAAAAACCACCCAATCGATGAAAATGACTGATAAAAACTGTGTCTTATCTCAAAGCGGAAGTCGTTATTTTCTATACAATTTCACGAGTGTATAGTATATAAAAAATAATTATTTTATAGAAATGCGTTCGTTTTTAAAGAAATGCTGGAGCGTTCCCAATAAATCTACATATCCGCGGATAATCCGCGAATGCGTCTTCCGGCGCACGTGATCAGAAACAAGAAAAATCAAATAAATCAAAACGAAACATTATGCGAACGGACATTATAAGTGTGCCCTGTTTCCAGGATATCTGACGGGTGAAAGTATAATTTATTTGGACTACCATGTGTGCTGCAGGATACATATATAAAATATAATGTGATATATACACTCGCGTATGTGGTGTGTTAATATATGTGTGTATCTGTGTATATATTCTATGCACTGGAGCATATCAACACATATATGATATAATACATAGAAACGCGTGCAAGATTCGTGGATATATAAGATATATACCTCAACAACGTTTGGTACAAAAAGGCAAGAGGCCATTCTTCACCGCAGATTAGATAAAAATGAAATTATCTATACAATATATAACACTTTATGTATATATATATACATGCCCGCGCATTTATGTGATAAAGGATATCATCTTTCATCTAATCATATTTCGCTGGCACACTATATAATATGGCTTGGGACATATGAATATAAGTATGTAATCCTTCTTATGTGTGCGTATATATACATATATCCATATATAACTATTATACATACATTTGGGGGGTGAGAGAGTGCGCGAACGCGAAGAGCATAAGATATGTGAGTGTGTGTGTGTGTGTTATATAATCGGTGTCAGGGGAGACTATACGGGCAATAAATATTTCGACGGTGACATTGTACCCAGGGTCTTTGTACCATTTATTATTATGCGGCGCGTTCGCGATCGCGCTCTCGCACACCGAAAATAGTTTGCCCGCGAGGACGTGTTTATAATCTATGGAGAGGGACCAGACATTATAATTGAAAGCAGATTACAAGGGACGCGACAAACAGAATTGTAGGCAGTTTGGGCCGGAGCAGCAGTGGTGTGGCTGTTGGCATGGGATTGCTTCTGTGTGTGTGCGTAGATGTGTTTATACGCGTGAGTACGGTTACGGGATGTATGGCGCTCCGGGAGCTTATAATCGAAGAGCGAAGAGCACCAGCCATGGCTCATGAATATACGACCGGTGTGGACGTATTCTTTTGTTCTTCTAGTCTTTCTGTATAATACTGAGATAATGAGCATATACATAATTCAACAGATTTTCTGGGTTCAAGAGCAACATCTTACAAAACTAAATTTGGTTTTTCGTTGAATAGGACACAGACGTTTATAGCTTTTATTTTGGCAGCTGCTCTAAGGATATTTGTACATACATAAATTGTACATTTAAAGAAATATAAAGATTGATTTTATCAGCGATACAAAGTGATAAAATCTATGAACTTTATTTGTGTAAGGATTTAGATTTGTTTAAATAATTAATGTTATTGGAAATGAAAACTGAAGCAGTTTAAATTAAATTCTATTTTTAGCTTTACTTGTAAAAAATTGTCATTGTTTGCAGATTCAAATAATAATCAACGAAAAAAGTAAACTATTATTTCTATTACCCATTATCCGATTGGGAAAGCTAGATTATATTGCAAAGAGGAATAAAAATATTATTAAAGTAAAAATTCCGGTTCACGCAGACCACAATATAGACTTTTTGTGCTCTTCAACCTTGGAACCGTGTCTTGGAATCTGATTACGAACAACCGATTACCAAAGATATTCATAATAATTATCATATCAATATAACCACTATTTTAGTGTTATTGTAGTCATGTATTTATTTTCGGAAGGCAACTATCGAAGCCATTGTATTACGTAATAATGCGTGTATTATATATTAAATAATTACATGATGATATTATATAAAAAAATAAAATAATTTACTATACAAATCCGTTATAATAATAATTTCTTTTTTGATTTGCCTAAAAATTAAAATATAAAACCTTATATTATAAAATATGTTTAGACGCGAGACAATTTACATTATCGTTTTAAAATAAATAAATGATAAGAATTACATGTTTTTTATATGCTTATTGACATGATGTTTTTTGGCGTTTTGATTTACACAAAACTTCTTGTGCGCAAGATTAAGCAAAGTACTTTAATTTTGAATAATATATATAAATTTACTTTCGAAATATAATAAGCATTGGATAATACATATAATATCGCAAATATTTATAGTATTATTGCAAATATCTAGATTTTTTATTAATAGATTAATTTAAAGCCTATTTTTTCAAATATATTTTTAATATATAGTCCCAATAAGAGTGTCCGATTTAAATTTGGCGCCATTTTTCTGGGCAAGTGGCAGCTCTTAAATTTGACTACATAAAAGACCAACGCGTTAAGCGTGAATCATCCGCTTACCAGCAAGTGGAAACAAGATAGAAATACAGGTTGAATTCAAGTGCGAGAGAGACATACAACGTTCCCAGCAACTTCAGCACTGAGAGAACCGTTGAAAGTGCGCTCTTTGCTTTTGCTAAAATATCTTCGCATACGTTTTGTCTCTGTCTATCGTATTTTGAATTTAATCTTTTTCAGCGTGTCAGTTCATTTTTGTGTTAAGCGAATAAAGAGTAAACATGGCTGAGGTAGACGATTCCGTTAATAAGAAGCGTGCGTTCCGTAAGTTCACCTACCGTGGTGTTGACTTGGAGCAACTGCTGGATATGCCCAATGACCAATTGGTTGAGCTGATGTACAGCCGTGCTCGATGGCGTTTCTCTCGTGGATTTTCAAATGCGTCCTAAATCATGGCATTACAACGGACCTGTCAATTCCGTCCACCATTGAGTGACCAAAACGGAGGGCAGCCGTTGAGAATTCACTGGTCAAGGCTGCGTTCGTGTCCAACTTGTAGTCATGGCTGTAGCCTTCTTTCTATAGTGTCGCCGAAAACCCGGGAACATCAATTCGGCATCGTTTACAACAACTCCAACTTTCAAGGAGCAGCGAATTCTATCGAAAGACCTCAAACCAGCAGACCATGCTCAGCGCAGTCAATTCGTTGAATGGTTGTTGGAGCAAAATAAACTGGATGCCGATTTTTCGGAAAAACCATCTTCACCATCATTTGAACGGGTTCGTTAACAAACAAAATTGTCGAATTTTTGGCTTAGTAAATTCGCACGTGATCCATGAGAAACAAATGCAATGTCACTGTCTGGTGCGGATTTTGGGCGGGTGGTGTGTTTTTTTAAATGAGGATGACAATTCTGTGACTGTCAACGGTTTGCGTTACCGCAACATGATAACGGAGTTCTTGTGGCCTCAATTGCAAGGACTGGACCTGGACGACATGTGGTTACAGTAGGACGGCGCGACCTGCCACACTGCGGATGCAACAATCCATTTATTGGAGAAACAATTTCCGGACCGAATCATCTCCCGAAATTCCGATGTCAGCTGGCCACCGAGATCGATTTAACGCGATTTAACTCCTTGAGACTCCTTTCTCTGGGGTTTTGTTAAATCTCAGGTCTATGCGAATAAACCACAAACAATTCCGGAGCTAAAGGCTGAAATCCAACGCGTCATCGGCAAATCTTCCGTCAGAGCCCCGGGGGCCATATGCAGGATATTCTATTCCATATTTAATCGGAACATGTCTAATTTATAACGCAAAATAATATCACCACTCGCTCAAAAAAAAATGTATTTTTTCTTTAAATTAAATCGGGCTTTCTTTTTGGAACACCCTTTATTATAAATATATATATATTAAAAATAATAATAAAATACCACTAATATTATCGAAATAATTTTCACATATATACTACGATTTATTTTTATTCGCAAATGCTAAATTTTAAATTTTATTATAAAAATTATCAAAAATATCACACATTT
>JAAAKO020013024.1:0-17151 GCA_010015015.2 Bolitophila cinerea
TGCCGATTTGACTCTGGAGTGTGGTGGTGGATCCATGTTTCATCCATTGTCACATACCGGCGCAAAAAATCCTTTTTTTCCGGTTGAACAGCTCCAAACAGCTCAGGGCATAACGTTTTTGTTTACGTCACTGCCCCTAAACTGAAAAATTGCCTCAGTTTTTCAAATGCGGAATTTTAGAAAAGCGGAATTTTTTTCAAAGCTCTTTATTGGTTTTTTGATAGTATTAAAAAAAATCCATAATGCTATTATTTAAGAAAACAACCCATAAATTGACAGATAGAGTGATGTCAAATAGTACTTTATGACCAATACCTTTTTAAACGTAATAGCGTGCGAATCGACACTTCATAAGGCGTTACTTTACAAAACACAGCGGGGTCTGGAAGAAAATTCCACAATTAAATAACCAAAAATAAAATTTGATTATTGAAGCATTTTAAACGTGGAATTTATATCCAGCGCGGTGCAAAGTAAATATTTTAATTTTCAGCTCTATAGGAGATAGTTGTATAGGGCATCACTGTGCGCTGTCTGGATCAAAATTCCGTATTTGAAAATCGACAAATCAACGTCATTATTGAAAATCGTATATGTAATAAGATGCGTGTTGTTGTTCATTCCGCATATTTAAAATACAAAAAAGGTAATAAATTCTAAAACTGGATGCCGTTTGGCCGAATGGGTCAGTTGTCCTCATTAAAATAAGCTATTTTAGAGTAATCTTAAAAAACACGAAAAAGGCCGTTGAGCAGATCTATTTTTACATAATTTTAATGGCATATTCGGCCATTAGCCTTATCGGCCAAATGACCCATTTGACCAAATTACTTATTCATCAAAATGTATATTGGCCAAAAGGCTTATGGCCATACGGCCAAAGGCTTATCGACAAAACAACCCATTCGAAATTCCAAATACATTCGATTAAATAATATATTCTATATATTTATTATTTTTATTTTGTATACATTTTAAAAATTTGGACGACTATTCTAGTCAAGTAAAATTACGTTTGCTTCTCGAAATGTCCTACACAGCCTACACCTGATAAACCTGAAGAGGGTACACTTCAGAAATTTCGGTTATGCTAACACTTTATCACCGCCAATTTACAGAGAACCACTCTGAAAAGCTCTCCATTCACTTGACCTAATAATATTTGCATCGGTGAGTTCAAAAGCCTCTTTAAATACCGTATATATTTATAGACGTTATTATAGCATCGTCCAGCCGTACACCCACTCGCACCCACTCGCACCCACTCCCACCCACTCTTGTATGAAATTTTCAAATACCATTTGTTGAGCGATTTTCTTTTCCAAAATACTCGAGCAATATTTTTTGCACTTTAAAATAGTTTAAATTTGCCATAAACATGCAAATTTGCCTGTCTACACCGTGTGTGCGTTAGTGTATACTAATAAGCGGGCAACACTGCGGCGGCGGCGGCGCGGTGGTCGGCTAAATATAGAACATACGCGGACGCGGGCGCCACCGTGGTGAGCAGGTGTGAAACATATATATTGTGCTCGCCCATATTACTTAAGAGTAGATGTGTTGTTGAACTAGAAAAAAGTATATGAGCTATAACTATGAGTATATAATATAATATAGCATACACGCACGCACACAAGTGTGAAATGTAAACAATCAATATTGTTCAAATTGTTACACCATTTTACGTTTTCGTAGTACAAAAATAAAATATGCAATACATTTTGAGCACGTGTCGCCTATGTTTTACATTTATTATTTATGCATGAGTTTCTGAAAAAGCATATGCGTTCATGTTTAAATTCTGAATTTCCACTTTAGATTTTATAGGTAGAAATTCAATATTCATATTATAATTATGTTTTAAGGATATAAAAAAATAAATTAAATTACAAATTATAAATCTCATTTAACATTGGTCATTTGATGGACATAAAAAATACCATTGGCTTTTTCTCAGTTTTAAATATTTTGAATTTGTTTAATCATAGACTTTTATAAATAAAAATCATATATTACTTTAAGTATTATAAAATACTAATAAAGCACACGAAAAAAATAAAAATAAAATTGTTTCTGCTTAATTAAATATCTCAAAACTGTTCAATTAGCCGCAAACGTTATAAATTGATTACCTATTTTGGCGTTTTGGGCACAAAAGACCTGAACGTATATCTCTTTTTTCTAATTTTACATTTTTATCAATATATTTTTATTTTTTATAGAAAGTATTAAAATGTCAATAAAATAAAATATAGCTTTAAATTTTAGTTTCAATACGGGTCAAAACTCAAAAAGTAGATTTATTTATTAATAACAGATCTATGAACATATGCTAATCATGATTTGGATTCTAAATCCCTCAGACAAAATCTCAAACATAAATATTGTTGGAAGCTGGACAGGTTTCTCAGGATGATGGGGCTATACTTTTTTGTTGAATTTCATATTTTATGGACAATCAATCAAAAAACTGATAAAAAAACATAAAAAAATCAAAAAAAAATTGTAATACCAACAAAAAAATATCAATAAAGAAATTAACATAAAAAAATAGTTTCAAAAACAAAAACAACTTTATTTTATTTTTTAACTAAAAATAATGATTTTGCACTACGAAAATCACTGTATTTTTACTAAGATAACACAACTAACAATTTGCAACTGCAGTTGTAAACGGTTGCAATATACCGCACAATATAAATTAGTTATAATTTGGTGTGATACAGGATTATTTATATTATTTATATTTATAGATGCATAAACCTATTTGTGCGACGGTTATTGTTAGAAAACCCTCTTTTATTTAGAAAAATTTAAAACGTTACTTTGGAAAACAAAATTAAAAAACACTGTAAAAAAAGCTAGTTTTTATCGAATTTTATAAATGCTTTTAGTGCAAATTTAAAACTATTCTTTTTTGTAGTGACCTAAATCGCACTTAACCTACAGGAAATTAATAAAAGGAGCAAGTACATTGCAAGGGCAGGTGCAAGGGCAGGTGCAATGATGCTAAATAGAGAAATAAACTGCGCCTGTGCTTATGTCAAAAATACTATCTGTTAAATAAAATGTGAAGCTTTAGTCGATTTACAGGGACGCAGCAATACCAACAATTTAAAGCAGAATTAAAGGCGATTTAAAGCAAACGGGATTGTTTTCATCATTTATAGCAGATTTAAAGGCGGTTTATAGGACATGAGATTTTTTTATCATGTATAGCAGAATTAAAGGCTATTTAAAGCGAATTTGATTTTTTCATTATTCATACTTTATCTAAAGGTTATAAGATTCTTTCATCTTTTATAGCTGATATAAAGAGAAAGGTAATGCTAAAATTTAATAAAATGCATATTCTTCTTACAATTTGCTAGAATCATTTTTAAATTCAGAATTAATAGCAGAATTAAAGGCCATTTATAGTGAATGGGATTGTTTTCATCATTTATATCAGAATTAAAGTCTATTAAAAGTGAATGAGAATTGTAAAGCATATTTAAAGCATGTTAAAAGTTTAATAAAACCTAAATTTGGTATTTGCAGTGGTTTCTGTGTATCTATTTAATATAATTAAGTAAATACTAAATAACAATTATCTAATGAGTATTTAAAATAATATTTATTACTAAAATAAAAATATTTCTTCTGTATGAGAAAATTAGGTATTTTCATTAATAATTTGATAGATTTTAAATATTTGTTCAAATACACATTAATAAAAATTACTTTGGATTTAGTTTTATAAAACATGTTTCTTATTAAAAAAATAAAAATAAAAAGTTATGAATTCCTAAAATATTGGTGGAATATAAAATGCTTTCAATGGTTCATTTTAAAGAATCATACGAAATTTTTAATATTCTTCATACAAAGAATAGAAAAAACTAAGATAAATCAGGTCAAACCGAGGGACTTTTCATAAGACCGTAAATTTGACTGGCGTAAATGTTTTTTTTCCGATAATAACAATTTGAGTTTCTATTTTAACTACTATTTTAGTATTTAATAATTATTCAATAATAATTTGAAATTTTTGAAAATTGTACTAAATATAATAATAATTATTTGCAACTATATACAAAATAGTAATAAATAATAAATATATTTATTATTTTTTATACTAAACATTTTGTTTTTAATTGATTTTTATCTTAATTCCATACTATGATGTTTATGCAAACGTACACACGTTTTTCCGAATGGCCATTTAGACGAATAACCGTTTATGCGAAAGTTCATTTGGCCGAATGAGACATATCCTTTGGTTTTGACCATAAAAGGGATCACTAAAGGATCCTCAAATAGCGAGCTCAGAATACGAATGAAATCCCGGTGAGGTGAATGAATCTCAAGAGACCTAATCTCACAGCGATTGTGCATTATCGTCACCGTGTATTTTGTTGTTGTTTTTTTTTTGTTTTTCAATATTGAGACATCAGGAAATTTAGACTTATTCTCACGAAAAATCCGGACAATAATGCACATACCGAAACTTACCACTAGGAAAAATCGTGAGAATTATGCACAGTCTGACTGTGACTAATTCTCAAGAAGTTAACGTCACGAAAAAATCTTGACAAAAAGTCACAATCTACCTGTGCATTACTCTCACGAGTAGTGACGTTATGTCTCTTGAGGATAACTCATAGTCGACATTATCGTCAGGATTTTTTAAGCCAGTTGTGACTTATCGCCATGATTTATTTCGTGGTGTTAAGTCTCTTGAGAACAATGCACAGCGCCTGAAATCCCATTAAATGACATAAATGAAAGATGTCTCAGACTAAATCTTACTCAATTTTCTTAAAACTCTAATTTGGCTCATTCAAGCCATAATTGTTAACTTCCTCTTAAAAAAAATCAAAATCCAAATTTAAAATATATACAACTACAAATAGATGGTCTTCTGCGTAAAACCTACCTCAACGGAAAATGCATTTCCTTTTCCAAATGCGCACGATTTTTCTATATTTACGCGCAAGAGCAAATGAAATTCTTTCCAACTTATTTCCTATAATTTTTCTTTCAACACACGTGCGCAACGACGCGTGCTTTAGTTTACGACGTGCGACATGTTTGCGGGTTTTTCATTTATTTTCCAAGTAGAGAATTTTTATATATATATATAGTATATAGAACGCGCATCGCATATATACAGTATACACACGTACACTTCAAAGAATAATAAATGAAGCGACGGCACAACGGGGTTTCCGAAGATATTAGACATTAGAGTCATATGTTTGTAAACAGGATATCGACATAAGATGTAAACAAAAGTAGATATATGTAAAATAGTGATTTTTGTTATTTCGGTGTATTTTTCACCGTTATAACACCGTTACACCACCTTGCATATAAATTGGTATTCTGCGCGCATTGAATTCGTAATTATTTAAGATATATTGATTTTGCTCTATTTATTTATTATATAGAAATATTAGCGTTTGCTATATATACTAAAAAGACTAAAGACTGAAGACTAAACTGTATTTTGTGTGTATGTTTACAGAGTATTATGTGTGCGTCACAGTGACCTTTAAGATTAACTCTCTGTGAACGCTGAACCTCGCGATTAAATGTGGCGCTGCTTATATATACTACCTAAACATAAACATAATATATTCTATGCAGTCTTATGATCTCACTAAGATTACTCTGCAGTATATTATACTATTTAGTATCTACACTTTAGTATGAATTTAAATTCGGTATTCGAGACGCAAAGATGCAAATATACATACGATTAGGCTTATATTATGCGAGTGTTTTGGTTCTTCTTGAGTGTGTCTTCTGGTCTACTTACTATAAATATATCCCATATATTATATAAATATAACATATATATGTGATATGTATAATGTATACCAGCATCGCGCCTGCGTTGAAGCCTATAAGATTTATGACACTATATTTGTGCGCAAGGTTTGTCGTCTGTTCAGGAAATTGTTTGCGAAACATAGGCTTTGTGTTGAAATGTCTGCGGGCTGATCTCTCGAGCATATATTTTAATATGGGAATAATCTGGATGCAACCTCGACCTTTTTTTGTTAGACTAAATTGATGTTATTTGACTTCTGAACTTGTACCCACCTCACAATTTATTCAATATTTTTTATATTACATTGTGTAAATCGAGAAAAAAGAATGCTATGTTTTTCCCTCGTTTCGTACAACATTTTATGTAATGTATTTATTAAAAAAAGTATGTTTTATTTTTGGAGTAATATACGGGCATCAAAAGTTCTGTATGTGTAAAACTTCTTTAGAGAGTGCTTGTCGCATGAAATATAAGGTCGTCAGGTGTTAATTAACTTAATTGTTGTACATCAACTGTTGCATTATGATTATAACATTAAATGTCCTTTAATAATTGTGTTTCTTTTGAATCTGGATTATCGACAACATTTAATGGGTTTATTATCATGTGCTGTAAGCTTTAGTTATGTTTTGCTTAAACCCTTTATATCAACACGTAACTAGATTTACACACATAAATTAAACATTCTTGAACGGACCAGTTATCCCCGCACATAGGGAATGCAATCCCGGCGAGAATATAAACAGAAACAGAAAAATGGTTCCCTAACTAGACTATAGGAACCGGAAGCAATTCGGTTCCGGGATTTATTTTCAAGTATTCCTTGGACACAAATTTGAATATCCTTGGAATTTCAGAGAATACTTATTGTTATGTATGAACAGAGACACGTTTAACCAGTGATTCTAAGAAAAAAAATATGCGAGTTATTACTGCCATTTTGTTTAAAAATACATATTATTTAATAAAAAAAAAACTATTTAAATGTAATTTCTTTTAAAAATGAAATTATTAAAACAAACAGATGCTTTAACAGATTTAAATAATCAAAAATTAATTGGATTACGATTTTTTGAAAAAGTGAGATCTTTAGTATGTCCACATGAATATTACCTGGTCGTCGATCTAAAAAATTCCTAATCCTTATAAAGATATTCCAACTTAATTTAATGGACCAGTATTAAAAAGTGTGACAAAAAAGAAAGCTTTACTGAAGCTATGTACTTCGTACAACAAAGGAATTTCAATTTTTGTAAAACTTAATCCACTGATGTGGATCCATCAATAAAACTCTGGAAAAAATCCGAAGGTTCAGGAGATCACTTAAAATCAGAAAAATCAAATTCTTATATTTTAAAGTCAATACATTTAATTATAATGCAATTTCCTATTTTTTGTATGTACTTTTTAATAATTATAAAATATAGTTAAAAAATATTACAACAATATTATTATTACAAAAAATGTGCACTTAGTGAACTTTAAAATATATTTTTCAGTAATTTCTAAAATTATACCTAAAAAATAATGTTTACAACATGGTTATTCTGTCACTTTTTCTACTTATTATTTAAAACTCCTAATTTGGTATTTTAGAGACATTTTAAATTAAATATTTTTTTTAATAAATAATAATTGTTTAATTTAATATATATTATATGCATCAAAAAAAATATCAAGAAATAAATAACGGATGATACCCAATTCCCGGGAATCTACAGATTCATTAGCCGCGATTCCGAGACCGAGATCAAAATAAATATTTTTTAGAGCCGATAGAAATTTTCGAGAATTTACCAAATTTTCAATGACCATGGTTAATGGTCATGCAGAAATTTCCAAAAATGAAAATACAAACTTCGGATTCAATCTTTATAAAATCTTGAACACATATAGAAATGTACGTAAAACGATAAAATCAAAAAAGTTTTTACAAAAATATCAGAATGGGACAATTATAAAAAATCTGGTCCGACGATTTTTGATTCTGGTACCTAATTATTTTTGGTATTCTCGGAAATCTTGGAACCGGGAATTCCGGAAATTGCACTCTCTACCCGCACAGAAATAAATCAGGAGCCTCCAAAACAGGCGATCGGGACGGCCATTTAATGTCGCCGTTTTTGGGGAGATAACACGATTTGTTCTACATGTTCATTGTTTCACGAGCGGTTTGGACCGTAACCCCTTCTTCTCAAACCATGTTATCAAATTGTTGCTGGTCGAGTGGCAAGAAGAAGTCCTGATGCATAGTTCTGTAACGTTTGCAACTTCTACAATGTCTGGTTCGACATAGAGTTGCGTTCGCCAGGTACCATCTTTCTCTCTGGCAGGACCAAAGATTCTCCGCAATACTTTTCTTTCGAAAGTTACACCCAGAATTATGCACGCCATCGTTGACCTCCTGCAGAGGTTCATCCGCTGTCGTTTTTCTGTTTTTCTCTTAGATGATTGTTGAGCTTACCAAAGAAAGGTTGGGGTTCTTTAAATAATCCGTCCCTCCACCACCTGAAATAATCCGTCCCTCTACCACCTGAGACAACTAACCAATATAGTATCGTATTAGTTTACACAGGCTTCGGAATACCTATTTAGTTTTGAGACACCGAAGTGTCTCTCCACCTGCTACCCGAGACAAGTTACTAAATTAGTAGCTCTTTCAGATTGCGGTGTGTAGCATCAGTAATTCCAAATAACTAGGATTTAACAAGCCACCGTTGACCCCCAAAAAGGTTGCTCCAACACCGTGCCTCATTGTTTACGTGGAAATAACTAACGTGCTCAAACCCGTCAGTACAATGCTATAGTAATGATGTAGTTGTAGAAACCGATATTATTTTAATGGTTTTGAGCTCATCTATATGAAGCTTTAGTCATCTTTTCCAAAATCTAGTTTTTCCGAGCGTGGTTGATTGCAGATTTTTGGCGGTCATTGTTCAAAAAGTGGTTATTCGAATGCTGCAAAAAAATCACTGTTTCTATCTGGGGGATAAGTTATCAATTAGACCCTCAGACTAAACAGGAATAATTTGTTAACCGAGGGTGGTCAATCAAAGTTATTATTGGTAATTTGTGGTCAAAAAGTGGTGTAGTAGTTGGAAGTAGATAGGGTGTTCCTTAATCTTGCTTAAATATACGGTTCATATTCAATATTTAGTTTTCAGGTATGTTTTAGTGAACTCTTTTAAAAAAAAAAATCGTGTAAAAGATAAAAAGGTATTACCGAAATTTCCAAAATTCTCGTAAAGAATTTCTGTTGAATTAAATAAGTCAAAGTTGGCATCGTTTTTGCTCGTTACCGACCTGCAAATCTGTCTCTTTGTTTTTAGCCGCTTACAACGTACAGACGTGTTTTATTTTCTTCTCTGAAGAAGTATAATTTATAATCCTCATCCCAATGTTTTCTCGAGCTTTGGGAAAATTAATTAGGTCCGGAATTCTCGAGAATTATTAAAAAAAACATCCATTTTCGATCGCTCTGTGCGAATTTATTGTCTGAGAAAATAATGAAAACATAAAATAAATCACAATTACAAAAAAATGTAAATGGTTTAAAAAAAAAACTTTTTGCCACCCTGTATATTTTTTTAAGATTTTGGTTTAAAAATACAATTAAAACCTTTGATTGTTACATTTGAGTATAAACACTTTAGGTGGACGTGTAAATTATACAGCAATTGCACAATCCACTCGAAACTAGGCAATCTATCGAGTAATCATCATTCCCATTTTGCGAAAGACTGAAATCCTATAACAAGGAACAAGCTCATGATTTATTGCGAATGGCGGTCATTCCGGTTGTACATTGAAAGAAATGTCCACCGAGATAGAGAGGGTGCTGTGTGGATCGTGGCTCGTTATACCCAGCCAAACGAAATGCGAGACAATCTGCGTTGGCCATATAGCAATACACCAATAAAATATAAATAAGTGAGAAGAGCACAAAATTCCGTTCCTTGGAGAACATAAAAACATATATAACTAGATTGTATAAAGCACTCCATTTGAGGGCACACTCGTACACTCGATTTAATGTTGCAAAGAACTTAGGAGTATTATATATATAATATCAACTATAAATGTATAGACACAATAGAATATTGTTATTTATGTGTGACGTGTGTGAGGCATGTGGAGTTTTGAAGCCACCAGGACCATAATAGTGGAGTGGGTATAAAGCACGAGCATGAAATATTAATTTGAATCTTCTGTGAACTCTAATAAAATAGGTTTTCCCTGTGGTACTCTGCGTATTTTATGGATAACTGAAGAAAACCATATTTCTGAGCAATATGGCGAGCAAATATACATAAACATAACTCAAGCGTTTTATATGATATTCCAAGTTTTTTATACGTAAAAAATAAATGTATTTACAAACTATTATATTTTTTTTAAATAGTATATTAAAGTATAACATCATTTAAATACATGATTAGAAAACTTGAACGTTAAGTTTTATAGAATACTATACTATCTTGCTCTGAATAGAATGAATGGAAGTTATTTGGTGTCCAAACACAAAAATATGATTTGAATTTAAAATCCTCCGATTTTTTAAAATAAAAAAATTAAATATTTTTTTAAATTAAAAATTTAAATATTTTTTAAATTACTCCCCTACCCTTAAAATTTTGTATGGGTTACCCCATTATAAAATAGTTTATTTGGCGAAAGGGCTGAAATGAAAAATTTGGAGCGTAAAAGTTTAAAAAAAAGTCTAAAAATGCCAAAATGTTCAGTTTTGCTTCCTTATCACAATGTACAGTTCATATTCTTTTATGGTAGTCAAACGCGTCCATCCCCATTTTAGGGGTGTTTTAATTTAGTATGAAAATTCCTAATAAGACAAAAACAAATATTTAAAAGGATAGAATAAATTTTTTTTTTAATAACTGTATCATTTTTTCGTTGACGATTTTTTAAACTCTTAAACCCCACTCCTAGCCCCACAAAATAATAATTTGGGAGTAAAATCTAATTATAAAGCTATTTAAAAAATATATTTATGATCAGGATGCTATTAATCATTTTTATGTCATATAAACTTTTTTCATACAAATTAAAGGGATGGACATTTGACCACCATAAAAATATGGAATACTGAAAAAAACTACAATTTTTTGAATTTGTTTGGAACATATTTGAGTGGCGGCCGGATAAAAAATCGTTTAAAAATCTCATATAACGGCAACCCTATTGCAGGACATTTTATGTGTTAAAAATACGGGCTTAGATAAACTTCAAGAGAGTCCTTAGGGAGGAGGGGTTAAAGTGTGGATTTTCGATTTTTTATTGATTTGAATACACGCGTATTTTTGCTATAAAAGTTGAATGTTTCAAAAGAAGTATTAAAGGTATGATAAAGGAAAGCTTTATAAAAATATGAAATATAGGGTCTCTCTAAAATAGCTTTTATTCAAGATTTTTATTAGTTGTGACTTTAGGATTAGCAATATTAAAGTTGTTTTAAAGGAACAACTGTATACTCTTTTCACAAAAGTAAATATACAGTTACTGCTTTAAAACAAACTAGCAATTTTATAGTTCTAATAAAGGATATTTACAAATCGACTACAATTATAGTGGATATATAGTTGCAACTTAAAAAATAGCTGATTTAAAGCTCATATATAGGGCACCAACGCAATAAGGCAACGTTCAGCAGCTTTGAAGCAAGTTAAGCAATTGGTTACTTGGGAATTTATCCCGAGAACAATCCTATTACAACAAAGCCGAAACACAGCCGAAGGACATTTCTAAAGGATTTTGGAAAACAGCTATCTTTACCGTCCGTCGGATATCGTGCCAAAAATGCTAAAATCAATTTATCAATTATCAATTTGAAAAAATTACATAATTCATGTATTCCATTTTTATCGAATATGGTTATGGTAAAACTGGCATTATGTATTATTATTGGCTGGTATTATTTGCAGTTATAGGAACATATATCAGAATCCTCAAAACCGACGATATCCGGCCCAAATCCCGGATCTGATCCTTACATAATTAATAATTTGTCTCTATACAAATTTAATTATTAAAATAAATGTTTCTTCTCAAATGAAAGTCAATTATAAGAAACATTGGAGCTGTATCTGGCAAAAAGAAATGAGAATGAATCAGCCATGAGTGGAATAAGAGCTGAAGAATTTCCTATTTGGCAGAATATTCAGGACATGCTGTCATCCATCAGGTTTTTTGGCTTAATAAGGACCCGAATAAAAAAATGACCCAGAATTTGGAAATGCTGAATTTTTAAAACGTAATTTAAACCGAATTTTTAAACAGAAAAAAATCCGAATTTTGATAATGCAGGAAATTGCAGAATTTTGAAAAAGTATAATTTTAAAAACAGAATTTTGATAAACAGAATTAAAAAACATGAATTTTAGAATTTTGAAAACGCGGAATTTTGAAAAACAGAAATTTGTAAAAACAGAATATAAATTCCTAAAAATGTTTGTCAAACGCTATCGTCGCAATATGACTCCCCCAAACTTGTTTTCCGGGTCAGCCTATGCAGCCCACTATGAGTGCATTGTTAGTGCAGTGAAAGCATTATAAGTGCGAATTTTGAATAATATATGTAATAAATCCCACAAAACCGAAATAAAAGACAGAAAAACCACCACTGAACTCAAAGTGGATAAAAAATTCAATAGAAAAAACTTTTTAATTTCAATTTATTTAATATGTAAAATAAATAGAAAATTAAAAATAAAAGAAAAAAAAATATAAAATATAAAAAATTAAAAATGGAAACAATGATTTTCATCATTCTAAATAAAAGAAACAAAACCTATTAACTAAATTATAACCCACCACAAATTCCTATTTTCTGATTATACTGATTCTAAATTTTAGCCCAACTATATTATTTCCCTAAATCGTATATTCTGTAATCCATGTATCATTTTTTAGTGTTTTTATTTATATATATATATATATATTTATACATATTTATATAAATAATATAAATTCCTTCCCATTTAAAGTCTATCATAATTATGCAAACACAATCATTGCCAAAAACAGAAGAAAAAAGCCAGCGTGGGAAAAAATCGCTAGTAATATACTAAAATTGCGTTTGACAATGTTTACCGACGTCAATTTGGCTCGTACACACACACACAAACACAAACACAAACACACACACACACACACACACACACAAACACACATAAACTCGCACATCGTCAAAAAAAATCAATACCTGCGACATTCTGCGTTTAGCTGTCGTGTACATATAAAATCATATGTATATGTGTGTGTGTAGAATTGTGGACAGATGAATGTACTAGAACATATATGAACTGTGCATTTGTATTGTACGGAGAAATCGAAATCTAACGGAATTCCTGTGGAATAAAAATGGAATTGCGAGTTGTCGCATAACTTCTGCGGGGATCCTTTTTAGTGATTTGCACAAATGCAAACATGTTTTATATAATAGTCAGAGTATTATTGATTGATTTTGGATATTTTTCAGCTGAATGTATATGATTTATATATAGTTTATGTATTAGTTAAACGTTGTTCGTTTACATGATTGTAAACATCGTATTATATTGATTAGACAATATAATATATGTATTAATAAAGATATAGAAACCAAAAAAAAGACAAAACCCTGTGCGATATCGAAACATGTAATTCCCCAGCTAACGGTTGCTTTGCATGCAACGAAAAGAACGAACACGCGAGTAATTATAGTGAAAATCAATCAAGCGCCACCGCCGCCGTAACGTAACGTATGCTATTATTAACTATATTATAAAAATCATCAAAATAACACCGTACCTGAGCCATTGCCTCATGGAGAATAGTTTATAGGGAAAATGTAGTTTTCCGCGCTTGCCGATTCCTCGTATCCGCGATCACACACACACTGACACAAGCACACTCTCACACACAATCACAAAATTAAACAACGTATATTCAATGGTTGTAAATCTGTGGCCACCGCACTCAACTCCAGCACAACGGACGCACAATAATAATAGATATATATATATATATAATATACCGTAATCACTCGCAATGAAAATCTGATTCGAGCACAGTTTCACTGCGGAAAAACAGAGCACTTTTCATGTGGTCGGCGGTGTAATAAATCAATGATGTGCGTATATATATATATATGCATATATATGAATAACAGAAACTGAACTCTCTGGTGGTGTAAAAAGAGTCGAACTCGCGCGAGCTTCGTTTTGCAATGCGTTCGCGTATCACTTCCTCAACACACTGACTGAAGTACACTCTAGCCGCTACCCGCTAGCACGAAGACAACGCCGATAGAAGCGCGACAGCTTGGCGAGTCCAAACACGACGCACACAAACGTACGTATTTTTAGAGTCGCACAGATAACACGCGTGACAGAGACAGGTGTGTGTGTGCGCGCATGCGCCACAGTCACCTATATTCCGCTGACACCAACTAATACACACAACTATACACAATGCACAATATATACTGACAGTGTATGGCTGCACCAGGGACTAGAACAGGACGACACGATTGGTATACACTTGGCCGCACACCCGCTATATACAACAAGTACTAAACTATCAATATTATGTAAACAACAATAAATTGCATCACTGTGCGCTGTACCGTTTACATATATAACATACCATATATATATACAAAATACATATATATTATTTCACTAGCCTAGAAGCGTGTGCAAGATTGTAGGGCATATAAACATACACATACATACAAAATAATCATTGTGTTTGCATTTAAAAAAAACTATTATCAATTTTCTGCGACATTCATAATTAATAATACAATATTTTTGTTATTATAATAACCATAAAAAAAGTGTTTCGGATCCTTCGAGCCGGATTTGAACCAGCGACCTATGGATATCTATATATTTTTTGTTACTCTACAGTCCACCGCTCTACCAACTGAGCTATCGAAGGTCTTGGTGCTGCAAAACCGTACAAAGCGCAGCCACTGCAAAATGCACACACACACTTTTACTTTTCATCGGTCAATTATTGTAAATGTATATGAAGTATATGTGTACCAGCGTGAGAAACCAGTACAAGTGTATATTCGTGAAGCGAGAACTGTATTACCTGTATATAGTATTCAAAAAACAAAAAAATAAACGCCGAAATGTAGGCTACACAATACATTTGTTGTTTATGCTTGTTTTTAGGCCTCTGTACAAGCGTAGCTAATATGAGATGACTTATCTCAGAGATAGGAACAGCCATTAGCTTTTGAATGTTTTGAAAAGCTAGCTGCCGCAGCCAGCCGCCGAGATTATCGGCTGATTTTGGATTACATTTTTATTTGCACGTGAATATTATTTATGCACTAATTCGTTTGAATACGAATTAGATCATAAATCTGCAATTTCAAAATGTATGAAAAAATCGAATTATTACATAAAAATCAATTTGTATAAGGTTATAGACTAATTCGTTTGTAAACGAAATAGCACTTACATTTTTAAACGAATTAACAAATAAAAATATTTAAAAAAGATGTTTGTTATAATTCGTTTTTATAAACGAATTAGTCTACAAACCCATTTTCGAATTTATGAGATAATTTGTTTATTTTCGTTTATACAAAATCATTTTAGTTTTATGTGCTATTTCGTTTACAAACGAATTAATCTATAATCTCATACAAATTGATTTTTATGTGGTAAATTTGTGTATGTAATATGTCATTATATGATAATTCGTGCCCAAATTTTGATTTGCAAGGTAGATTTTTTTTAATGAATTAACGAACAGTGCTGCTATACATGAAATTAAAAATATAAGTAAAGTCGTATTTATACTATTCTTGTATATATACTATTTTCCATTTACCTGTTCTATTAACATACATTTTTTTTTTGAAAAACTTTTTGGAAAACGACGCCACCAGCTGCCAAAATTTAATCGGCTGGAATCTAAGAGCAATAATACTCTAGAGAAGAAGCTAGTGGTTATGTTTTTGCAATGAACATCTTTTTGAAAATAGGCAGTCAACTTTGACTTATCGAGTTTTTAAACCAGTTTTGAGATAATGAAATAACACGTATATTTGAATAGTTTGAAGACGTTACAATCGGAGATATTCGTTAAAATGTATTAAGTAGACACTATTTTCAGTTTATAACATTTTTCTATTTTACAAACTACTGCCTCAACAACAAGAGATGTTCATTACAAGTCCGTGTATAAAAAAACAGGTCCATTTCGATTTATATATATATATATAAGTCTATGGCTGAAATAGGTTGATGTTTACAAAATTATTTTTGGTTTTGAAAAACAGAAACAAAGAAAAGTGGTTGAGTACATGCATCAGGTCCAATGACGGGGATTCTTCAAGGAATGAGGCGCCTTTAGTGGCAATTTGTGCAATTAATCAATTTGAACACTCTACTGTCAAAAATATTATTTAACCTCTTTTTGTCTGTATACAGTAGAATGGGGCGAAAGAGCCACTTTTACATATTTTGAGCTCTATCTCAGAATCTATAAGAGATAGAAAGTTGCGTTGTTTATGAAAATGTATCCTTATCTTTTGGCTAATCTTTTTCGAAGAATTCAAATTCTTATCTCTTATAGATTCTAATCTACAGCCATTCTCCTCGTCCCTTTCAAGTGGCTCTTTCACCCCACCATGTGGGGCGAAAGAGACAATTTTTGGTTTGCTAAAAAGTCATGAAAAAATTAATAGTAAAAGCAAAATAAATATTTTTTAGAAAAATGCAAATCTTTATAATTTAGAACGACCGCTTTGCACAAAATTGATACTTTTCTGGTGGTTTATTTTACGATAAATCCGGAATGATTGAGATTGTGATGATTTTGACGAAATTTTACCGCGTTGGCAATGTAGAAGAAACGTTTCACGGTGACAGGCGAAATATACCTTGTAATATTTTCCAATAATCTGTTTTAATGTTTTTGTTAAAAAAAAGAAGAGAATGATACGCATGCGCACATGATTGTTGTTGTGTACTGATAATGTTATTGGGTCTATTTCATGCCGTCCGTTTGACTATCTTAAAAAAACTTTGTCCAATGGCTGCAACTTGTAAGTTGTATAAACCAAAATTACCATTACATACACGATACATATATTTGTTAAAAACACTTACATTTAAATTTAATTTCTCACGTGAAGCACAGAAAAAATAATTAATATGTTGAGACAATGTTCAATCCCTTTTTACGAAATATCAAATGACGCTATATAGCGGCACCTCTTTTGCTGATCAGGTATATATTTATATCAATCTTGAGGACTGAAGTAAGCATTGTTCATGCAAAACGTCAACTTCGTAGGACACACCGTAAGC
>JAAAKO020013035.1:0-17149 GCA_010015015.2 Bolitophila cinerea
CACGAAAAGTAATATTTCCTTTTTATTACAATATTTAAAAAAAAACAGTTTTACTTGAAATTCGGGGATTTTTTAGACATGACATTTTTTTCATTTAATCATTTCCTTGTATTTATATTTATAGAGACTATTGAATTTAATAAAAATGTAACCATAAACAAATATAAAATATATATTATTAATTGGCCATATACGAGTATAATTTAGTCATGTAAAATAAATAAATGTATAAATAACAAAATATCATAAAAACCTAGCACCAAGGAAGTGCTTTTAAATATTTACAATTCTTTTTAAATTGGACTTCTTATATGATGGTTTAGCAAATCATATATATAAAACAACCATTATTGAAACTAAAACAAAATAATATTAAAATAGCTATACAAATTTTCTTAATTGAAAATTTAAAAGATGTGAAATAGTACGATGTGGTTTTCTTATGTGCAATTGTGCATCCTTGTAATTAGTGACATCATATTTAAAATAATAAATATTGAATTTGTAACAAGTTTGCTACGTAGATTCAATGAAAGTGTATATCAATATAATGTGTTGCACACTATAGCTCATTAATATAAAAATATTTTTATTTATTATACATAAAATGCATATAATGCTATTAATATTTTAACTATGCGTATTGCATATGCATATCTATACTGCAGCCCTAGTATAATAATATTTTATTATATCTGTTTGGACGTTTGTGATAGTCTCTATACACTATACTCTATTTATAAGTATATACATTACAATACAGCCGTGGACATATAAACGTAAATACAATTTGCTATATGTCATATTTGCATTCTTCCAATGCCATATATACATTCATAAAACAATTGTGTTCAGTATGTTTGTCGTAAAACCTACGCATTATTTTTACTCTCGTCGTATTTAGCTTTGCCAAAACTTTAAGAGCCATTAATAATACAGATGTTTTTTTGGCGATGTCCACCTACGCGCGTGGTTCTTTACTTGACTGATTGATTTGTCAAGATGTTAAAATATAAACCGAACATATTATTAAAACTTGTGTAATATGCCATTTACAATATGCATAATTGTATATTATAAAAAATATCATTTTATCCAAAGCTGTTTAATCTTTTAAGTTAGTTTCTTGTCTGATAAACATGCACTGTACAAATGATGTCCCTTAAAACCAGCTCTGCAAAATATAAAGTTATGAAAACACTACTATGCGTCTGAACATTTGTTCATCATTATAATCTTTAAACAAAACCCATCAGTTAAATGATGGTCTCTTTACAGTCGTATAAAATAATATATATCAGAAAATGATTCCTAAAATATTTTCTGACTGAATTATGGCATAATAAGTAAAGCTAGTTAGGAATATAAGTTTGGCTTCTTTTAATTGTAATTGTAATTTTAATATGTTTATAAATTTATAATTTTTTTAGCAAATTTAAATTTTGTGTGTTTGGGTTCTAATTTTTGTTAGCATCTATATAGAAATATAAGAACAAAAAACTGTATACAAGGATACAAATGGATAATCACGGATCTGGCCTATACGAACATATGTTCAACGAAGGATTAAAATAAACTAACATCCAACTCCAATACAATAATGGTTATTCGGAAAAAAAATTCTGAAATGGATTTTAGTTTAATCAAAATTGTCAGTTTTAGTTCCTGGTAAAGTTAAAAAGAAAAAATGAAAGGGGTAATTTAAATCTAATGCAAGTCCGATTTAATGTACTCGTATAGGTGGTATGGAGCAAAAATATCAATTAAATTAAAATGCGTGCGTATGGTCGCCATATGCGCACTGCGTTCGTGACTGTTTTGGTGGTATGTATAAATGACTCTAATATGTGTTTTCCTAAGACTAACCTTTTCATCCTATCATCAGATAATATTAAATGATAACATTTTATCGGTGATGAGATCAGTTTATATATTTTTCAAACTAGACCAAAAGCTTTCTGGTTTTGTCTTTAAATAACATAATAGTAACATATCATATGCTTTTGAGCATATTTAGCATTACTTATTTTGCAAAATTAGTTAATCAAGGATCTAGCTATTAAATGTCTTGTATGATGGTTGTGAAGGCACAACGCTCTATAATCTTCTATCATTATAAAAGTCCCTAAGATCAAATCTGATATATATATTGAAAAAAAAAAATAATATGATTTAAAAATAATCTTTTGTCCTAATACAATATATATATATATATAAAGCTCATCACAAAGCTTTTAACAGAAGGCAAAAACAATATTGCTGACTCTGTGTCGATAAAATGTGTGAAATCACGCATAGCCTACATCTAGAGTAACTACCGCGATTTCAAGGTCAGGACACACAAAATAAAATTGTAAGATGTATATTTTTTCTATAGGTAATCATATACAATTATAGTTATCTTAGACTTAAACTAATACAAATATGTATACCTGTATAATATACTACTGCGACACATGGTACATACTCTCAAATACGCATGTTAGATCACTAAGTTTTCCAATAGTATTTGTTCTTGAACTTGTGTGTGCGTAAGGTGATCTTGAATCTATATAATTAATAATTATCGAGTACGTTCTTATATAAAGATATATATATATATATAAATATATATATATATATATACAATAGGTTACACTACTATACCAATACCTAATATTTTGTATACATATATGCATAATTGTACATTAGTAAATATTGTTCTACAAACTTTACCTATATGTATATATATGTATACATTATGCTGATGATCCATAATGTATATATTTAGGTATAAAAATGATATAATATATAATAATATAGTAGCATTATTTGATATTCAATATTAAGACAAAAATATTTGTTTTAATGTGTACATTTAAACAGGTGCATGTGCGATTTAGGTGGAACATTTAATTATGTTAAAGTAAACGAAGTATGTTTTTTCTAAGAAATGATTTATAAAATACATTTAATTTAGCTTTTTGCCACTGATGAGTTATATTTAAACAAATTACTCATTTACAGATATTTTGTTATCTGTTATGTATTTATTTTCTGTTCAACAATAGCTATACGTTACTCGTATATATAAATATATATGTAGTCTTGAGTATTATCAAAATCGCTTGCAAAAACCGTGAATACAAAGAACAATGTCCGACAATTAATCGAAATGATAAAACTAAGATTTCAAATGAAGCCAGATAAAGACTTAAATGACAAGTTTTTTGGTTTTTAATTATAATCTACATTTGTTAATGTTTAGAAGAATTCACTTTTTAAATTGTATGCATGTTTTTAATAATAGTTAAATAATTCTAATCGTTTAATTTGAACACCCTGTACTATAACATATAATATTATTTTTATATAAACATTAGCAATATATTGTTAATATATAGCATATCTTACTTTTTTTTAATATAAATCATGTGCACTTCCATTCCAATAATTATCTAAACATTTATTCAGTTGCATTTCATATTTAATTATTATTATTATTCGTGGTCATATGACTTTGCGCTTACAATATAGCTTTAATCTAACAATTCACAAGAAAACAAGATTACAAATTATATATTCGTCTTTGAAAGCCGTCAAAAAAACTAAATATACATTATATACTATGTATTGTATAAATATATTTATATGTAGCGATGAGAACTAATCATAATCATGTGCAAATTTTTGATGCCATTTCTATTTCTATTTTTTTATAGGCTTATCATTAATTGTTACTCTTGATTTCTATATACATTCCGTTATCAATGTAATTCTTATAATCATGATTGTACTTCTACGTGATTATGCCTAAATATAATATATATTACTTTTTATATATATACACATATTACATCTGTCGCGTTGCCGAGCTTTATATTTTGTCTGATAACAAATATTTGGCGCAAAACACGTGTAAGGTTTAAGCTAAAAGTGCATTTATGAAAGAGTTAATATACGCAAAATTGTAAAATAGGTGGAAACAAACTTTTTTTGTAAGGATTTTCTCGTAGCGGAGGTTTCTCTTATTAGAATATATATCTTTATCTCCCTGGATAATCACCCTAGGAGCCAACGGAATTAAAAAAAAACACAATTTTAAATGATTTTTGGGGAAGAAGGTTGAACCTATTAGAGTCCGGTATTTTTTTAAAGCAAGTACAGAATAGAATATTTTTAGTTAATAGACACCCACATTATCCAAAATTGACATATTTTTTTAAACTATTTCATCTGTGGAGATATGAGATATTCGAAAAAATCCAAAATATTGAGTAAAATTTTGAAAAAAATAAATTCATAGAAAAATTAGGCAAAAATTAATCGGTAATCATGCAGGAGAAGGTAACAGGTAATGTCGTTTAAAATTAGAAAAGCTTTTTGCACTTGAAAGCAATGAAAGAAGGTTTATTATATAAATAGAAGACAACAAAACACACATAATATTAATAAAAACAATTGGTGGAATGCAAAATCTTCAATAAGAAAATCTCTCATAATCTCTTTTTTTCTGTTTTTGTAAAAAAAAAAAAAATTTATGGAGTGTTCTGAAAATGTTTTGGGGTCGATTGTATGCATACATATGTATAAATATATAAAGTGAGATTTGAATTAAATTATTACTATCCGGTGAACCCGTGGGTAGGTGCGATTTTGCAGAATATGTATTTTTGTATTTTCAAAATAAAAAACCTGATTATAATTCCAAAAACCCTTAAATTATATTTTTAATAAAAATGGAATGTTTGGTAAAGTATCCGTATTATTCCCTGGTTAATAATATTTTAGTTTTTGCTAGTGTTTTTGTTTTTTTATGCCGTTTTTTAATTAATATACTAATTAATATTTGGTAAATTTAAATAAGAGTGTTTTTTAAAAGATAGAAAGAGTAACACAAAAAATCATATCAGATATTTAAAATATATTATATACAAAGTGCTCTTATGCGTTAGCAGCTCGATGCGCAGATATATGTTTTCCTAAAGAAGTATAACCTCAGTGAAAACTCAGCGTTCTTGCAATAATAAAAATATAGTACCAATATAATGGATTACGGACCCTGTTGCCTTATGAAAGATCTAATATAGTTAGACGGTATATTTTGGGCATACATAAATTATCTCATGAAACTTAATCTCAGGACTTTATTTTTTAAAATAAAACCTAACTACATTTATTGCCAGGATTTTTGCTGACGATAATTCAATGCACAATGGGTGACATCCAATTACCAGAGAATAATTACAAAAACATAAATGAGCAGAAAATAAAATCGGTTCCAATAAAAAAGTCCACACAAGTTTAGTGCGTATATTAAAATAATTATATACATACAAGAATATATTTTTCTAATTTTTGTTAGAAAGGTTTTTTTCGGACGATTTTTAACTTATAGGTGTAAATCTTTTTTTTGTGAAATTCGTATCCAAAAACTGGGTATGAATATAGTCGAAAGCTACGAAAAGTTTAAAAGGTTCTTGCTTGGTTGTTGCTTCTATGGATAGATATACTGAATCTCTTAACCGATTTTCCATCTTTTTTAATTTTATGATTTCGCAAAACGCATTCCGGCAAGACCACCGATTCATCTCTATGCCTCAAGTGTTTTTAGTATGTCTTATGCCTGTATCACATTGCCGCCGACTTTTGCTTCCGACTGCTGCCGTCACTTGATAGTGATGTGTTGTTCAACTTATCTAGTACTCATATTAATTTACACGTTCATGAACGACACATCACTAGCAAGTGTCGGCAGCAGTCGGAAGCTCAAGTCGGCGGCAATGTGATACAGGCATTACCATCACAAATATATTTTTATGCACTACGAGCAATGTGACGGAAAGTCAATTTAATTAAAATTAAATGTTTCGATATTGTGATAGTTGGTTTGATATATATATTTTTTATAATGGTTCACATTTCCTTTTTTATATTTTTTTAATAATTAATTAATTTTATTTTTGTAATGTATATATAAATCGAATTGTTTCTTTGTTTTATTATTTATGTACTGCTATTGAAGTTGTTAAAAGAAGCAGAAGCATCTAAATCTGTTCAATTGTCAATTACGTCGAATATAACGCAATTTTTAAAAATATTTCTTTTAACTTCTATTGGCATTTCTATTTATATTTTTATATTTTTTGTGACATTTATTTTTGACACAACCTTTTTTTGTGGGACAATTATTTTGGTACAATTTGTTTTTTTGTTTGGCACACTATTGAAATAATATAATAAATTCAAAATGTGCTCATTACACATCAATTTAAAAAATATATTATTTCGAATATAGCCTATGTAGTCAAGATACCATTTATTTTAATAACTTAATTTAAATACTCGTAAAACAACGTTCACCATAAAATGCAATTTTGTCAACAACATAAACAAAAACCGACAACGGAAAAAAAATACCGAAATAAAGTGTTAAAAACGATGCAAAAAAGAAAACATACGATTTTTTTGTACAAATTATATTTTCTAAATGCTCAAATGTTTGTTTAAAACACTTTTTTCGGTGGTGAGCAATGCTATTTTAGGTGATTTTTTTTAAATGATTTTTATTTAGGAGCACATTTTATATTTTTGGTGAGCATTTTATTTTATTATTTACAGATTTACAGTTATTCATACATATCTCATGAGAAATGCAATAACGACAATATCCAATGCAGAAGAATCTGATCACATAGAAAATAGTGAAATAAACATGTTTTGCATTAATTGATAAAAAGGGTTGTAAAAATATTGCAATTTCTATTTATGTGATTTTCAACTGAATATTAAATATAGAAAATATAATAATCGCATCATATTATAAATTTTAAAATGGCTGATAAATACAGCTTCATATATTATATATTAAGACTATCAGGGAATCAGGGATACTACAAATGAGATTACTTCATATTTATATTTACTTTAAACAACATGTGATAGAAATGAATGATTATATACACCAGCAAACAAAAGTATATATAGCTAATGAGGTATATCATTGGAATTAACAAGTAGAATCTAGATAATGCAGCTTAATTTCAACATCACTCACCAACACATACTCTCGTGCTCGGTGTAATCTGTATATAAATATTGATTATATATAGGCAGCCACTTGTAAAATATATATGTACTATATACACAATGTGTTGTTGAAGTTTTTGCTATCACATATTACTGTATGATAATAAATAAATATATATATATATATATATACTCCATATCGTTTGAAATATTATGTACTGTACGTTTGTAAATATATGTACTATTCAGTTATTTTAGTTAATCATTGTTTCCTGACATCGTCCCGAACTTCGACAGAGACCTGACGCGTCTGCGACACACACACGCCGCACTGTCTTCAATCCGCGATCACAATCAAAGATATTTTACTATATTACTACCTCGCGAGTCGGTCGCGTTGCGTCGCGTTGTCTATATAATAAGTACTGATATATTTATAATTATATATACATATATATATATACTGATGTACACTGCATTCGAATTTAATATAAAGCAGTTTAAAGTTGTAGTAATTGTCCGGATAGAATTTTAATAAAATACCAATATCTACAAACGTGTCAATGTTCCGATGTCATCGCACATCCAAATTATTAAGTATATATTTACTATACGCTAAAAGTGTCGTTGTATATGTGTGTGTGTGTTTGTGCGTATGTGTAAGTTGTGAGTGATTTTTTGTATTATATACAAGTAGTATTCCCCACTCACGCGGTCCTACAACTTTACCTGTACGATGGACGTGCTTGCTTGCATATTATTATAATAATTTATAAATCGTATATACAAACTCTGGGTTGTTTACATTTTTCGTATTCAAGAGCTTAATTCGCGACGTTCTGTCGAAGAGACTACACCAGAACACCTTAGACCGGACGACGCGTCAGTTCAATTCCAAAATACATACACATTTTTTTAAAATTTATTTATTTTGATTTACAGTGTGTAGTTTACAAAAAAAATGTATGCCAAAAAAATATCTTACTAAATAACAACAAATGCACAGAACAGACACACACACACACAATCGACGGCAAATTGTGTTGTTTGCAAATAGTATTATTTATACATTAGTATTCAAATGTAGATATATGCTATATATATATTTTTATATATAATATATATATATATATATACTTACTTCGTGAATTAATATGCTACTAGATAAGGCAGTTTGAAACCTCGTGAACACTCAGTGATTGTAAAAGTGAAAAGTGGAATTACACATTATATAGAAGAAGTGATTACAAATACACACAAAGTAAAGCAGTATATCTTAAACTAATATGTATCTGTCAATAGTCTCCTTGTACTTGTGTTAAGAATAGCAGTGCGAGTGTGCCGGGCGCTTTAGGCAATTAAACCGATTTAGGAAGAAAGTGTGTACGTTGAAAGCTTCAAAAATGGCAACCAAGGACTCAATTGAGTCGGACAAATTAATGGTACCACTCACATTCACCATTCAGCCAATGGACAATCCAAGGACGTCGTTGAAGAGCGATGATGAGGATGGAATAGGACTAGGATATCAAAACACTTTGGTGAGTACATTAAGACATCGGCTGCAACAAATATTTCTTGCAAAAAATCACATACTTTTATAAATGAAAAAAAAACGAAAACGCCGTCCAGAATTGGCATTCCATTATATATGTCTGGCTGGCTACCGCTAAATCGGTCGGTTTGTGTGCTAAAGACTTAAATTACAAAATTAAATATACGTTTACATTTTGTACCTATACATATTATAAGTGTTATCATTATTAGGGTAGAGTGAATAGACATGCACGTGATTCTTTATTTAAATGAAAAGTTTTGTTTTCATCTGAAACGCCGGTAGCTATTTTAAATTATTAATAATCAACTACTATATGTCTATGATTCTGTTTTATTGTGGTTTTAAATAATTCCAACCGCGCTCATATCGATAAACATTAAAATGCAGACATGCTTAAACTTTTATTATGAATATAAAATATATAAAAAAACACGTGGCCTTGAAACATTTTTGCATGATCTGTAAGTAGGTATACTGACTATTTTCGTAAATAAAGCGTTTCGCTTATCGTTGTTTATATATATATATAATATATATGTTATATATAATTCACGTGACTGTCGTCTTATCTCTTTAATCGTTATGTATGACTTTATTTAAAACCGATTCACTCAAATAATGTTTTCTAATAAATTTCCTGTTTAGAAATGGTGTTACATTTATAATAAATTAACGATTATAAGCAAAGATTGTATTTAATATGCATATACAAAATGTATATAGGTATCTTTATTACAAAACTGTCAAACCGCTCCACCCTTAAACCAAATATAAACAAAATACCCAAACGACGTTTACCGCATCCAAATAACAATGAGTGTAGCAAAAAACACTTGATTATTCTTCAAGTCTTATAACAACAACTAACAATTTATCGTGTTATATAATGTTTTTTGCGCGTGAGTCTGTGTGATGTTTTGTTTATATATTACTCTCTATGTATTTGTAAGGTATATAATACTACAATATAGTCTTTATAATATCAAATAACAAAGATGCTGCATTTGCTTAGACAGTACGTTTGTGTATTGTGTACCTGTTTGCCCTTGAATATTTCAAGTTTAATTTTTAAAGATTGGTTTGAGATTGATTTACTGACATGCGCATGCTCTGCGCATCCATATATATATAATATACATACATTATGTCTATATAGTATACGTATATTGGTATATTTATCAGTAGCTATACTAAGTATAAAGTATATGTATATAAATCAGCATATAATTTAAATGATTATACATGTGTAACGATAATATTGCAAACTTCTCCAAAATGCATTTACTTGAGATTTGCATAATTTTTATAAAATACACGAGATCGAACCATTAGGAAATTAGTGGTATATAAATTAAATACTTACGAACGCGACTATACTATATGTTATAAATAAGCATTTTTAGAATTCAGTTATGTAGAATATGTTAAGCTGCATATAATATCGATGCAGGTATGTCTGCTAATTGAACACGTGTATATTTTTTTAGTATATGCAAATATAATATTCTACCGGCTTTCATCAGGCGATACGCGATAATGGTAAATGGTCAATGATTTGCAAATTCCATATTTTATACACGAGTAGGATAAACGTTTGTTATATATGGACTATTGACATCTTACACTGATCTGTATTTTTAGATATATTGTTAATAAATATATATAAAATAATAATTCAAATACAAAAATTAAAACAGTTAAATATCCCCTGCAAACACTGAGATGATGCGATGGAGCATAGATTCTTATTTCCTCCTGATTTGTAATTATAAATATTCAAATTACACTTCTCTATTTTCTAAATTTTTGATCAATATGTTAATTAATCATGCAACCTTTATGGACATAAAAAGTTCCATGAACTTCAATGACTTTTGCCTAATTTTGGAGCTATCATCTTTTAGCTATAGGTAAATAACCTTTAATACCTTTGCTTAACTGAGAACACAAGAAATGTGCGACTATATATAAAAATGACTATGTTGTTTTTTCATTTTAAATTCTATTTTGTGTAATTATTTCCCTTATTTTTTTAATAATTTATTGATCATTTTTCGATTGCATATTTGATTTTTCTAATCCTTTTAACTTATTTTTAATATATTGTATATATTATATTATAACTCAAAGCTAAAAAATGTAAAATAAGAAGTTGTAACTGTTTTAATAAATACTAATTTGCAATTCTATTTTTTAGAAAAAACCCTTGTTAAAAATTAAACTAAAATAAATCTAAAAAGCACGTATTATAAAAACAAAAAACAATACAATTATTTATTTATACGTATTTTTATGTTATATAGTTTACGAATTGCATGCTTTTAGATTAAATTTTTTTTTTTTAGTTTACATTAATTGCTGTAAGTGATATTTTTTATGTTACACTATGCACCGCATTATTTTTAATATAAGAGTATATCTTAATGTTATAGGTGCAATTAATATTGAAAATTTAATATTTATGAGTAGAGCCCGGAGGTTTAGGTGAAAATAAATACATAAATAAGTACCTAAAAGAGTGATAAAAAAACGAAATATGTGTTTTTTTAATTCAAAAATGTAAAATAGATAAGGATTTTTTATGTCCTTGCGGCAGTTTTTCGCTAAAACATATTTCAAATTAAATATTAAATATTTATTATATAAAAAACTTTATTTGAATAGTGGTATACTTGTCGATACTGAGAAACGTATACAAAAATTATGAATTCACTGGAAATTTCGAACCCTAGTTATGAGCATATTTTATGTTTTTGAAATTGAATTTATCGATATAAGATGGACATCGGTAACAATAAGTAATTCATAGGGTATGGGAACGGATCACAAGTTTCCTAAAAAAATAGTTTGATAAACCATAAAATATCAATATAAACCTAAAATTTTTAACTGAAAGTTTTAATTATGTCGAACTATACGTTACGTAGTAGGCTTTACAGTCTATCTTGTGGATCGACATCATGATCTGCTGGAGCAGGAGTATATATCAAGGCGTCACGTCTAAAATATTATTTCAAAAAAATATATAATGTATATATAATAGTTATATATATATATATATATATATTTATTATTTTTATTTATAATATATGTATACAACCCATACCTGGAGATATTTTTTTTATAAATGGGGTCAAATTTTAGTACTATACGGTGCGTTTGATATCAATCTGCTAGACTGAATTATATTAGGATTGTTCCCCACCAAAATCCTCATCATCACCCTGAACACTATTAAGATGACCTTCTACTGTTTAGGCATACAGTTTAATGAGATGTAGTATATCTTGAACATACGTATGTACAAAATACATATGTATATATAATCTGATAAATATATCTATAAACAGATCTACGAATCAAATCTAATAACATTCAACTTCAATTTACGAATAAGTATATAAAACTATATAAATGTGAGAAAAAAATAAAATAAAATTAATAATGCAAATATATGCGTCTGTGTGAGCACTCATGAAAATTTGCATATTTTTTGCATTTGTAATTGTAATATTTTATAATTATATATACATATATATAAACTGCATTTATACACATTGAATATATGTACCTACATAAAAAAGAACAAATTGACCTGATCTTAAATAATCGTATTTAATATGAAATATATACGCAATAAACACCTGCTAACGGTCGTGCGTTCATCGCGGAATTCACATTTTAAAAATGCACAACGACAAATTACGCATCGAGGTAAAACCCAGATTATCGTGCGTCTAAGTACGGATTTGGAATGTGTAGCACCTAAACCTGTATGCTAACCGTTTATTTGACGGTGGAACCACGCCAAACAAATATTGTCGTTTAGAGTGTGAGAGAGATAGAGATACACTAATATACACGAACATAATTATACAAAACACTTCCGATGACTTGTCGTGCACCGTGCCTGGTTAAACCTTTGCTAAATAATTACACCGGTTTTTTGTTTATCCCAAGCGCAATAATACCTATGCATTTACAATGTTTATATGTATACTATATATAATATTCTTGCATATCAATATATACAATTATACATATGCGTGAAATCGCAATCATGAGCGACACAACGATATTTATATAATACATATCACAATGTATATATTTATATATAAATATATAAATGCGTCCACTTCCACATGTACCATATTTACAACAATAAATAATCGCACTGATTTTACTTGGCCTTAATATAATAATATAAATAAAATACTGTTTTTGTTTTGATTTACATCATGTGACTAAAAACGAGTAAACATTTTTGACATATATTTTAGTCTGCACATTAAACCCTCGTAAATGGTATCAATACAAATTGAGTTCTAAGAAGAATCTTAATGTCTGGTAGTTTTTTGTCGTGTAGGTTTGAGCAAATAGCACCATCAATTGGCTATCTCTAAATGAATGACGCAGTTCCTTGATCAAACCAGGGATTGGACCAATGTATGGATTTTTTCTGCCACTGCCACTAAGGCCGAAATAACATGCGAGGGATGAACTGAACTAATACATTCGCTGAAGTATTGAACTTTAAATAAGATTATTTATGTCACCCTAAATATTGGGTAAAATGAACTTATATCAAATCTACATAATTTAAAATTTGCACAATTCGTAAGTACTATATATGCTGAAATATGCAGAAATCAAAGATATTTTTAATAAATTAGTAATAAATACACTATAAGAATAAAGAATCTAAACAGGTTTTTTCTTGTATAAAATGTGCTCTTAATTTAAAAAAAAATGCACCCAACAAGTGTATCCCATTTAATGGGATTTTGCCGTGTAAAATGGAGTAGTTCTTATTTTTGTTATGTTGCTAAGATCTTAGTTTTCGAAATTTGGAGGATTGAGCTACCGTGAGGAATTCTTAAAAAAAGTTTTTTTGTAAATTTAATTCAATATGGCAGACTTGAATTAAATGTACAAAAAAAAACCTTTTTTATAATTCCCCACGGTTTTTTCGTACGGAAATAAGATGTCCCACAATATTTAAGAATAGAAATGTCTATACTTTTTTGTATACATATGTATAACTTCTAAATCTAATATCAACCAAGGTACAGTGGCGTAAAGGTTACCTTTTGTTCAATAATCTTCAAATAACAAATTAAGTATGGCTATTCGAAACCTTTTGAATTGTAAACTCTTTTTTGCATTGTGGCATCCCCAGTTAGAAGGCCCGTAAAGAGGGGTGGACAGGGGTATTTGTCCCCGGCCCGTAAATTTGGGAGGATCCGGATTTTTAATAAAAACTATAACTTCCTTAGATTTTTTGGAAAAAATTGGATTATTAAAACAAATATATAATAATTTTATATAAATTGTTTATCAATAATATCCAACCTACATTACATATAGTGTTTTTTAAAATTTCGCGCGGGAAGCCTACCATTTGAAGCCACAAGAGGCCACAGAAATCAACAAACTTAAAAAATTATCTTTCAGATTTGCAATTCATACTCTCTACGGTCCTGCCAATAGATCAAATCTACAAATATACAATCTATGCTATGTTTTGATCATCATTCATGCTTTTGATAGGTTAGGTTGTGTATGTAACATATAATAATATTTATATGATCATTCCTTACTATTTTTTAATGGCCCGGGTCAGTTGCTATTAACGTCTTTATCATATATTGATGGTTCTCAATATTATCTTCCAAAAGATTGTCTTTGAACTTGATAATTAGTAACTCTTCCTTTTCTTCGTACTGCTTCTCGATGATCTTCTCTGGGGTGCACTGCCGTATGCCTGACCGTTTCAAATGAGAATTGTCATAATTCGGAATTGTCTTCTAGCGAAATTGTCTTCTAGGAACGAAATTATACAATACAATGCAACCATTGAATAAATAAAACACAGGAACAGCAGAAAAGTTTCGCTGATGAGACAGCGCTATACAGAACGTAGGCATGCATTTTTTTTCAGTTTGTAACTCAAAAATCTAGTATGCAATTGAACAAACGCGAACAAATGTTTACAACATACACGTATGTAATGTATTTCCTTATGCATAGAAAATAAATAAGACGCAAAAGCACACATTTTTTTATCTGCACATCCATTGTAGTAAAGTAAATGATGTTGTTATTATTGAATGAAATCAAAGTAAAGTATATTTAAAACCACGCAAACTATGTTGGTTTTATAGCAAGTAATAGCAAGTAATATGTTATTATTTTTTTTTTGGTTAAAAGAGTTGTAGCTCAAGGAGTTTAAGTCGAAGCAGAAGGTTGACAGCCAATATTATGTACATCACTAACAGTAGCGGCAGCTTTCTGGTGAATCTCTGTAGATTTAAAATTAATTCAGACTCTCAGTTGATCGATCAGGAGGATAACATTGAGAATGGAAAAAGAATTCAGACTATTTTAACCCCGTTGCCAAGGAGACAACAGCACACAGCAAATCGGAAGAATTGTAAGTTAAACATAACCAGACCAGCATACAGCCTCACGAACTGGAAGTATCGCACGTTCAACACGATCATAGCCGCAAACGGTTCCAGACACTGCCACGAAAGGTTACCTGCAAGAACAACTACACACAGGCTCACATACAGACTATCGAAGTTTTGGTCGGTGAAAAAGCGGTCAGGCCGTGGTCCGTGGTCGTGGTCCGTGGCCTGGCCAAGGAAAAGATCTCAGAAATCGAAAAACTGCAAGGTCGCCTGAGCGCTTCTCGCCATCGTGTGCAGAGCCTAGAAAAAGAGGTGGATGAAATCAAATCTTCGCACGAGAAATACGATGAAACCCATCAGATTTTTTTTACAGAATTGAAGAATTTCTATGACACACTAATCAAGCAGAACAAGAGTTTCCAAAACTCGCGTGAGGAGATCGCAGAGAGCTTGTGCATAACTGAAATTGAGTCAACTGCGTATAGAACAATTGTCTGCTGGGAATTGCATTCAGATGAACTACATA
Source organism: Bolitophila cinerea (assembly GCA_010015015.2). Taxonomy (NCBI): domain Eukaryota; kingdom Metazoa; phylum Arthropoda; class Insecta; order Diptera; family Mycetophilidae; genus Bolitophila; species Bolitophila cinerea. The sequence goes on from JAAAKO020013035.1 coordinate 15,506, forward strand.
GTACTCAGCACTGGTGTGGCCTTAATTTCTAGTGAGAAGATTTTCTTTGAGCAGCAATCGCATAAGCTGCGGTCGCAGATGGAACAGATGATATTTGAACGGCTCTTATCCCGTTCAAATATCATCTACTTAGCAGTACCAGAACTATGAGCAGCACTTGAGGAAGGCCGAGCAGGTGCTGACAATGAACGGCTATCGAAACGCGAGGAAAATATGATGAATCACATCGGTGATCTGGAACGACACATTAAACAGCAACTGGCCAAGCAGAAGTCATTCATGGAAGTGCAACGGGCCTACTCGGCGAGAGACAGTGTGCCAGTGACTTCTGTGGCAAGGTCTCAATCAAGTAAAGATACTTTAGGTTTTCTTTGATGATCACTCTTCTTGAAAGCACTTCACTTTGGACAATGATCAAGGTAATTTTATATATTTAATGTTTTTGTTTTATTGTATTTCCAATAGAGACCACAATCAACTGTACTGTACTCGAACTACAAATCAAACATAAAGTTATTAGCAATCTAGAGACGTACCTGGAGCGATTGCAAATCGAAAAACCAGACTCGACGAACGTGCTGTGCTGGCCATGATCAAGTCCGCTCAAATCGCAGCTGAACGAGACCCAGAATGCTTCTGAATTTCATCAATTACATTCGTTAAAAATGGGAAATAGCGGACCTAACAAAGAATAAACATCGCCTCATGCATTTGGTCGGTCAGCTTCAGGGACAAGCCCGGGCCAATGGATTGGAAGCACCGCCTGAATTTGGCAGGCATCCCGAAGTCACAGAGAATGCTTTTGAGACACCCACGCCGGAGTACCATGCAGAAGACTACACTGCAATGAAATCGGAAACCGCTTTAAAGATAATACACTTATTGTCGGACATCAAAGATCAGAACCTGAATCCGACATTTTCGCCTTTTGCTATGATCAACTGGAAATGGTGTAGAGAACATACAACACAATTATTTATAAAATATATTTTATCATTTTGCTAGCATTGTTATATAATGTATAAATATAGTATAATATATTATATTCGTAAACACATGCACACACTTATAAATCACAAAACTATTTCTTGAAATTTATTTAAGTCGATTAAAAGGAATAAATTCTCTCGGATGCATTGTTTTTCTGATCGTAATCGGTTCAATTGTCCGTTTACGACATCGAATTGTGGTCCATTTTTGATTGTCTTTACTAGCCACCCAGAACACGGTTGGTTCAAGACCGCGAAAGTCAAATACAACAATCGTTTTCAGAGTGTCCGAGATCTCGGCTGTGTAAACCGCTGTAAATAAAAAAAGCTATATTATATATAGGGGATTTTCAACAACGTACACACTGGGGCAATTATATATATATCCTAAAAAGACATAAAATAAACACAATAGTTATAAAATGGATACATACAACCACCTAGCATTTTGAATGATAAAAACAGAGCGGAATAACGAAACAATGGTAAGAAATAGGGCTACTAGAGGAACACCACATGGAGATGTGGAGGATGTGCTATATCCACTGCTGTGGCTTCTAGTGGTGGATGAGATTCTTATTCAACTACCATTCACAGACATCAAAGCCGTACCTTACGATGACGATACTCTCCTCTGGAATTGATTTAAATACTT
>JAAAKO020013046.1:0-17143 GCA_010015015.2 Bolitophila cinerea
TGAACTATATATATATATATATATATATATATATATATATATATGCACGACTGCAACTATACCACTAGTATAGTTACTATTAAATAATAACTTTTTAACTCGAGTAAACGAGCACCAGGCAATGTGCAATGTGCATGCAACTCTTTGGGTGCACCACACCATTCAAACATCCTGCCCAAAACCACCTGAGCGCGTGAGCCCGCGTCTATCATTGGTGGTGTTTTATATGTATTTGTATGTATTCGTATGTATGTGTGTTGTATGAGGCAAGCAGAACCACACACACACTTACACAACTCTCTGCGTTTACCTGTAACGGGTGCAACTAACCTCATCATATCCAAGCAAACTATAAAGCTCAGTCTTGCGTTGAAGGTGTGCGCAACACCCATACACACCTATACAGCCACAGAAAACTTAGTATATGGCAGGCCATATAATAATAATGTATCGCTGTTTTGCCAGGGCAAGACATTCACCGTATATTTTACGCTGAGCACACACACACAAACACACGAACGATGAATAACGTAGTGTACGTATATAGTTTTTGTTGATCTTAAAGTATAATACTTATCGTTGCGGTTATATTTTATAACAGTTTTCTGTAGAACTGACTTGAGCGCGGATATATATTAATATATACGCATTACAGTTATATACGTCTTAAATATTTGTATATGCACACCAAAATATGTATTATATATATATAATTTCATGATTATATAGAACGTTCAAACTTTGTATGATGAAGCGACGGAGGCGTTGGGCTGGCGGGATGGCTGGCAAGAACGCACCCTCGAAACACGGAGAGCAGTCAAAAGTTACCGTCTGAGTGTGTGTATGTGTGTGTGTGTGCGACCCCTACCAGCACCATCGCTGCGCCGGTAAAACTTTCCTAAATCGTAAACCTATTTATTAAATTTTAATGAAATTTGGTGTGCCAGTGTATAAAGTTAATCGTACACAAGTTCGCCATCGAGTTCGCGCGTCTAGGACCAAAACCACGCACTCTGCCTGCGCCTGTGTGTGTGTATAGGATCAATTTTTTCCATCCTTGATCTTGTTTATTCTCCGCGTAAAAGTGTAAAGAAAAAAAAACTCATTTCTTTTGGTGTGCGTTTGTGCTTTTCTTTTTCCTTTGCCATTCATTTCAAAATTCGAATTCGAGAGGCTAATCTAGTTAATCATTTTCTTTACGTTATTACACAAAATATTTAAATTCTTTCTTTATACTTTCGCTGGCCTGGTGCGGTGCGTATCACCTCTCTGTGTTTGCAATCTTAAACAATCCGTCCGTACAAAAAACGTGCGGGAAAATATTTAATTTATATTTGGTATTTTGTAGCGTGACCAAGACTCACAAAACTAACCCCTAATATAAATACATATTTTATTTGCTTGTTTTTGCTCTCTCACTAGCTTCATACGGAAAAATATCACGCTTTTCTTTGGCGCGTTTCATTATATAGTCATAGTTGCGCACACAAAAGTAGAAAATACAAATAACTATTAGGAACAGAGGCAACAACTTGCAACGCTCCATTTCGCGCTTGAAGAAAATAAAACATACCCCATAATACAGATAAAATATTTATTTTCGTGGAAATATTCCTAACATGCGGAGCAGTATAATAGAATATTTTATTAGACACAATTTTGTGTTTTGTTTTTGTATCGTAATATCGAGCGTGTGCCAAGGTGTATATGAGTTGGTGGTTAGATGGTTGAGGAATGGTTCTCTGCGCTCCACGCGCCATGGGGTTCCACACCGGCCGAACCATATTTCCATTAAATAAACAACATTTAACATTCCGAAATATATTCGCCTTCCATAAGGTACCGCCGCTGCCGAATCATATTTCGTACTAATAAATATAACATTTCCACCATTCACATTAATTTGTATTTACTGTACAGTTTGTTGACGAAGTACTACGTACTTATAGGTACCAAATGTACAATATTTTAAAATCAACTACTACGCTAATTTATTTATAACATGTAAATACTAAATGAAGAACTAAAACATGAATTTAACGTAAAATATAGACAGACGAATAGGCAGCATTATTTTATGCAAGTTACCAATTGGGGCCAGGATAATAACATTTTTGTTGAGATAACATATGTATACTTTTAATAGTTTTAGTGGTCCTCAGGGGACTCATTTAAACTATTATCAATTGCATGAAATAAAAAACACATTTTTATGCAATAATTTTTTAAAATGTATGCTTTTTGATAGTGTCCACGAACTGTGACAAAAATGTATTCACTATATCAAAAAAATATTGGGACCTATTTAAAAATTTAAAATTATTTTTCAAATGAAATTTACATAAATGTTTTTGAGCTCTCCGGGATGGAACACTGAGCGTTTTTGTCGCTAGTCGTGCTCATCATTGATCATAATTTCAAATTTTAAATTGATTATCGAATGAAAGTATATATTAAATTATTCTCAACCTGAATAAATATAATAATATACAAAAATTTATAATAATTCAGCCGAATAAGCGTTTGTTTAGTTTATTTTTAAGCTAAAACACCTGAATAACTCTAACCTCAATAATTTTTTATTCAGTACTGTATAAATCCAAACCAACTAAATAATATAATAACCTAATTAATTAAAATCTATTATTTAGCATATACATAATTTAGCTCAATAAGCTTTTATTCAGGAACCTATTAATCCAAACTCCTGACTCAAAGCTCCCTGATTAAAAGCTTAATTATTTTGCTAAATAATTTAAAGTTGCATATATTGGATAAATCGGCTTTTATTCTGCACTTTGTTAGGTCACACCAGCTGGATAACTATTCGCCCTGAATAGTATGTCAAAAATGCATTATCCAGCTGTTATTTAGATTATACCTGAATAATTTTAATTTTCCTTATTTTGACACAACTGGTACAACTTGTCTTCCCCATTACAAAAAATATATATTTAAACAGATTTACGGGTAATTCAGTGTTTTTCAAAAGCTCGTCCAAACGAATGATTAAAAAATTCGTATTAGAAAAATCTCTTCTACCTATAATTTAAATAAAAATTAATTAATTCTCAACAAAAGTTTTAAAAGGACAAAATTACATAAAGGTTTAAAAACATGGTCATATTTAATTTGGAATTATCAATTCAGACTATAAATAAACTATATCTGCTTTTGAGATGATCTGTGGCTTGGCTTAAACTCTGGTGTATGTATATTCTGCTTTAAGCGAAACTCTGTTCCACCTCCTCCACCACCATACCTCATCCCATATCGCTGAATTCTATTTCCAGAGGTACTCAATACACACTCACTCATCACAAATACTCTCGGTGCACAATACACAATCGAGTATTATATAGAGAAGTGTGCATAGGTTTTTTTTACCAATAAAACACAATGCCCAATCAAATCCCTTCAACAGCAGCCCCAAGAGCCAGTTCAAGTGTTTGAGCTGGCCGCCCACGCACTTCATGATCGGTGCTTCGTACAGACTACTTTAAAAGCTCACTATACTCTATATTATATGTCGACAGCACTGGCTGCGATGGCAGTGTTGTAAATATATATATATGTATATGTATGTTATACATATATTGTATATAAATATATACATATATACTAAAACAAAATAATCATCACACAATTCATACATTCACAGGTACACATTCAAACATGCAGATTATGATTGCATATATGTGTATATATATATATAGTATATTAGTATATATATATAATATAAATATACCACAACTTCATTGTTATGATCTGGATTTAAAAAAAAAACATTTCGAGCACCGCTCAAGTGACCAGAAGAAAATCTATTATTTGAACAAATTTTCACATTCATGTCAATGCGACCAATGCCCGATCTGATATATATATATATATATATATACTTTCTACATATATCGAAAATATATGCAATGCATGGAGTAGTATGATGTGTATGTGTGTGTGTGGTCTAGCCATACATGCATATACATGCAGATACACGTCTGCGGAGGCCATATGGACTCCTGTTTGAGCAGCGCATACGTTCCACAATCTACATATGCACGTTTGAACCCATATATTCTTGTTATATGTATATGTATATTATATATAGTATCCTTACCCAATCCTGCTCACGTTTGCATGGGACATTGACAAACCACCCCTGATAAATGATGATGTTGTACGCATATACTCTCCACCTATACTATATTTATAGTGGCCTCCTATATATAGGCAAACATTACGGTTTATTGATTTTGACGATTTTATGTACTTTGTGTCTGTGTGCCTGTGTGTGCATGTGTGTATGTGTATGTGTGCATGTGAAATAAGCTCTTATAGACTATATTCCAATAAAAACAAGTATAAACACAATTTAAAAGCTCCGAAACCAAAATATTTCTGCAACGGAGCGATTAATCTTAATTTCAAATGTTTGTGTGTGCGTATGAGAAATATAAATATATATATATATATATATATATATATATACATCGCGTTAGATATCGTATTTCATTTTCGAGAAAATACACACGTTACAGACACGTCATTTTCTGCTTCTCAGTCTCGAGCTCATAGTGAGAAAACTCGGAGATTCCATTTAACTAACGTTTGACTACTAATGGATAAATTCAGTGCATCTTACGCGGGCATGCTCGCACGCAGGGTTTTAATGGAGTAACTCGATCACTGGCGATGCGGATTAATTTTCTTTTTGATATATACTATATATTCCAATATAATGGTGTATATAATATATATTTATTATATATAACATGTTTGCGAATGTGATAAAGTCATGTGTTCTCGATTTTCTTCAAATATTTGTCGGTTTTTGTTATTATGAGTTTGTGTTTTTTTAAGCTTGAGATAAAAAAAATCAAATTGTATACATTTTATTAGTTTGACTTTTATTTAAACTATTTTTTATTTTATTTAAATTAAAATTATTAAAATACAATCAAATATTATATGATTAAAAAAACATAAATATGAAATTATTTTAAATTGAAATTTTAAAATATATATTTCAATTTCTCCGTTATTAAATTATAAATAGACATTAAGTAATATTTAATTAAAATTTAATCAAGATTTAGGTGTATATGAATTTTAAATCACAACTACAGCAAATCGAAATATACAAATGAAAACCGTAATAAAAAATAAACTCTTTTTACCTTATATTTAAAGGTTTTTATGAGAAAAAAATTGTTTGAAATAAAAAAACTCATTTAAACAAAAACAAACATAAAAAAATAAACAGTAAAAAAATAAATATCTAAATATAAAAAATTGTATGTTTAAGAACAAGAAAAAATTGTATGTTTAAGAAAAAACATTGTTTTACAAAATACAAAAGAATAATAAACTAAAAAGGGAACAAATCATTAAATTTGATTTATTTATTTAATTTTTACTTTTTTTTAAAACGAATAAAGTTATATTTGATATTTTATAATTTAATACGAAATTACAAATATCAAATTGAACTAAAATATTTAAAAAATATATAAGAAATCAAGCAAAAAATATAATAAACAATAACAAACTATTTTATTTTATATTTAGCTCGAATTTTAACTACTTTTACAGCGTAAATAATCTGTTTTGACTTCTCTGCATGTTTGCTTTAATGTCCTCATTTTTGTGATCTCAAACTCGTAAATACTGTTTCCAGAAGTATTGATTTTTAAATCACTCAAAAAAATTCATTTAATCATTATCCAGCACCCACAAAGAAACCACTATCCAAATTCAATATATAAAAAACCTGACAAATATATAAATGCTATTAAAAAAAATCACATCACTCTCAGTCAAAATACCGCAAAACACTGTGCGTATAATATACAACAAAACAACCCCTATATAAATGAAATTCAAACAAATCACACGTAAAGTACACGTTAAGGAATCACGAGAACGCTTTACCATCCTCCGCTGCCCGCCGCGACCCGTTGCAAGATTATCGCTGCGTTATTCCATTATAACATCGGTCCTGCTCCACGTGGAGAGTTCGTAAAGCCCTTGAGTGCGACGCGCGGTGTGTCTGTACGCCTGTAATATATAATATAGTATGTTATTTTGTGCACTGTATGCAGAATTTATAAGGGATGTATTCCGCTGCCGCTGTTTTCTAAGATGTGAAATATTTCGGCACATTCCCGGGGATCATGAGTCGAATATATAATTCGAGTGAACGAAACCCAACGCGCATTCAAACACAGACTCAAAACAATGTCTATATGTATATACATTATATAGCATAGTATATAATACACAGTAGAACTCCGCTTTGGAGAATTGCAGACAAATCAAGTCGAAATAAATTGTTTTCCTACTAAGTGATTACCGTCTTCAGAGACTAATTTTAAATGAAATATATTCATATACAGACTTTGTGTACAGAATTTCGGACCAGGATTTCACAAACGAATCGGTTTAATTTGAAAGGTATCACAGGAATGCCGGAGATCTCAAGCGAATTCTTGAATAACCAGGTGTACTTAGTTTCAATCACACTACCAATTAGGCCCGGTGGTCGTGCGCTGCGATTACAATAATTAACTTACTATAGAGAGGCGAATATACTTTGATGTAATGCGCACAGCCGGCCGAAGGGAAAGCTCTTGCGATTCAAACCCTTTCTAATTGATTGGTTAGATAAATTTGTATATATATAGAGAGAGAGCAAGCACAGAATTGTCTTTTGACATTTGACTATAATTACATGTTTCTGGATTGGATTTTGTGGCCGGATCGATAGATTTGTGTCAAAATCGGGTGGTTTATTGATTCAATAATTTTCAATAATATAATAACAATTTCAAATGGTGTACACGCAGTCGATTGGCCATCGTGTATGACTAAAATTTCGACAGACGCAACGTGTATGACAACTGACCACTCTGCAACATGCATATCGATCGTCTGTGAAGTTAATAATAATTTGACGCACCTGCTGTGTATAAGTTTGTCCGGGTGAATGTGTACTCAATTGTCTATAAATATAATATACATATATACCATTCATACAATCGCGCACATGTGTTAGGTACGGGTGTATAGTGCGGCACCACATGAATTCTACACACGTTCTGATTGATTGACGCGTTATGCCTTTGTGCCAGGAGCACAGCACGGTATTTTATGCTGTTTACCATTCAAAACGTCTGACAATACAATAATTACATATACATACAGGTATATTGTTTTCATTTTTGAAGGATGAAAGCTACACAGAATTCGCTGTGTTATACTCTCTAAACTCACTGCGGCAACTTGTCAAAATCATTTGAAATCTGATGAAATTCAAATTGAAATACAAAAAAATCTCGGGTGCGCATTTCAAAACTAAACTGTTTTTTTTTTCTCGTTCACCCAATAACTTCCACGCCAAAAACACTGCGCAGCTTGTCGTTCGAAACGCAACCGCCTGAAAATGCATCAGAATGCATAGCCCAAAAATACTCAGAAGAACGTATATATTTTATACGAATATTTTTGGAAATGTAAAGCTTGTGTGCGGTTGGCGGCTCGACGCTGTGCCGGCTCCTGTTTCCATATCATTATTGTGTCAATCATAAACGCACGATTTTTGAATATTGGTTTCGCGCGACTGCGCTCAGGGCTAAATTTATTTGTGGATAAATCGGAAAACGTTGCATGTTGCACATAAGGTTTTCTGAGCGTAGCGCAATTGACGGTGACTGTAGGACGCGCCTCTCGCCAACGAGTAAGCCTGATGTTATTTGGGTGAAGCGATGAGTTTCATATCAATGTATTTGTATATATTTATATATATATATTGATCAAACTTTCCTCTATTTGCAAAATAATTGCTTCGCGTGTAAGCGGCACGAGCCTCATAGAGTATGTTTTCGGAAGCGTTGAAAGCTCGCCAATTTTGAGAAAGCTATTGGATTGATGTATTTTAAAATAGGGTTCATTTAGATTCGGGTGACAGTTTTTAACAAGGTTTATGTGACCTAAAAGTGACTAATTTTGTTGACATTATTTTCAACCTCTGTAAGCCTAGAAAAAATAATATAAAATCTGTTAAAAGCCGTACAAAAGCTTTTGACAGATTTTACTTTTTCAGGCTACAGGAAATTATGCATAAATACTATTAGATTAATTTAAATATTTACTCAAACTCTTTCTATTCTTGCATAAAGAGCTCGGAATTAACTTTTGAAATCATTTGGCACCTTATAATTATTATTATTTTTATTATTTTTGTGTTATTACAATTGTAATAATTTTGTATACAAGTTTTATAAAAATATGCTCGATCTATTATTTTTGTAAATAATGTTTACTGTTTGCAGGCTTGTTTTTTTTTTTGTTATTTAAAAAAACTAAGGCATACACAAGTAAAAAACAAGCGAAAACACCACAAAAAACAAAAAATATTATAAACTCCGACAAAAAAGCTAAAAACAAGTAAAATCTAGACCAAAAAACAAGCATTTTTTAAATTGCTGACCTTTTTTCGCAGAATATGATATATTACTTTTACAATTTTTTAAATCACATATTTATTCAAAACGGTTCTTTTTTGTTGTAGCATTTTTTAACACATTTTATTTGTACAAATTATTTTTGGGACATTTTTTTAATTTCCCCTACTTTAATAATTACTATCGCAATGGAAAAAAACATGCATATAACGCTTAAATTGAAGTTTTCCGAAAATAATCATAATTTTAGTGATTGATATTGTCATAAAAACGTGATTTCAAAATATTTCTTATTAATTATTTTATAATTTTTTTTCAATTGTTTTAAGCGTTTTTTTATTTAAGCAATTATTTACCGTTCGGTTGATTTTTGGATAGATTTAAAAACTCGTAAATATGGAATTTTTTGTTTAATTTTTTCACAAAATTTGTAGAAGCAAAGGAAATGAACAAGAAAAGCTATTAAGCAATATTATTTTAAAAGAATGCAAACCACTTATTTAAATCAGAGAATAATCATGTATATCCTATCCCGCCCAAACGTCAATCAATCCAAATTGTTAGTTGTGCGTTTCCGTAAGTTTTTTAATGTCCTCACTTTTAAAATCTTTCACACACACAAACAGTGTAATATGTAAAATTTCAGCAAGTGAGCGTGCGATCAAACTTCACGTTTTCCACGCGTAAAACTGCAGCGTTCGCATTCAAATTTTATGCAAAACCAGTGAGCCAGCCAGCCCGTTCGGAGCTTCTGCAAGCTCTTTTCATAATTACGCAATTATGTATTCAAGAAATGTGAGACACCCCCCGCAAATGTATGTATACATAGATCACTAGAGCAAAGTTACGTGTAGGGCAGAGCAGCAGTGTGCGCCCGGTGACTTTAGATGCGCCATATTCACTGGCTCTGACTTTTCATTGCGACCGCAGAATCTTTATACATATATTTGTGTGTATATAATGGTTAATATATGATATATATTATATAGTATAACTCTCCTGGAGTTCGGATCACAAGTATGCGTGTGTTAGTTGCTAAAAGTTTGTAAAAAGAAAGTTAGTATGTGTAATCGCAAGCGGCATGCGGCGCTGGAGAGCTTAAAGCTCACTGATTTTTAATTTGTGTGTGGCAATTTAATACTCGAAACAAACTTTACACAGAACAGCTAACTCCGTGCGCACACTCTTAAAAACCTAATCTTTATTAAAGCACAGTGTGTAAATAAATGCCAACCCGCAAGCGCACACCCTGTGTAATCGCACATCCCCGCCGACCGTCTGCCCCGACGTGACGTTGCGGGCGGGCGAGCTAACCCGCGTAAAGCTAATTCTAAACGTACATATGTGTATAATATTTATAATACTTTTCATTGTATATATTAAAACAGCAAGAAATATATGTATTGTATATGTATATATCTCTCTTTAATTGTATATACAATCCACGAACTCTAGCTATGCACACGCTCGGGCAAAGGAACCACCTCCTTCCCCCACACACACATTTATATGAATACCACCGCAAAATAATCGAGGGTTTGCGTGCGTGAATGTGTGTGTGTGTGTGTTTTTATGTGTGCTTACTACTAGAAACTTTAGCCCCGAAATATAATCCTCATAAACGTATGAAAGCGCGCGCGTGCTGGCACACACACACACACACACACATACCGCCGGTAGTCGAGTAAATATATATATACAAAAACTATAAACCACACAACTGTAAACACACAAAGGGTTTTGGCCTGTGTGTGTGTGTGCGTGTACGCTATATGATGCCGAGTAACGGTTACAAACAAACTTGTTTGAAATGTTCAAAATGCTAAAAGTTTGCTTTCATTGTGCGCGCGGTTGGCAAAAAACGTGTTTTCTGGTGAAAATTGGTTTTTGGCAAAGCATATTTTCCACATGTGAACTCCACCACCAACGTTTTTCGCCTGTGTCATGTGTGCGATTGTGGGTACTGCGCGTAGGCATGTAAATAAGATGAGTCACGTTTGCCGAAATCCTACGAAACACGATTAACATTTTTTTAGACAGCATGATTTTCATACATGAAAAACCAGCGCATTCATAGCGCGAGCGATACATATATATTTTAGGATTACAAATCATACCTTTCAAGGCGGTTGATTGTAAAGGTACGTTATATTTCATCAAAACGTTCCTTTCGCATCGAAGGCTTCCTTATAACACGCTTCGAGAAGCAATACGGAATACTAAATTAGAACGCCCTTGTTCTCAAAATCAAAATAGCGCAATCTACCATACATTCACATGCTATATAGTATAGTATATACCTCTAAGCTCTTACACATACACACACACACATAAAGCTAATTGAATTTGCATTCTCGAGAGCTCGCTTGATGGAAAATAGGTACCAGCATACGTGTAACTCTGCTGCTTTGGTCCCACCACCACAGAATGTCCATAAAAAGAGGAGATCAGCGAATAATATCGAATGCACAACGTTAAATTCATGGTCGATCCTAGTCAGAGGAGGAAGGGGTGCGTAACGCGCACGACAAAAATTTACCAATTTTAAATTAAATAAACCGTGTGCAGGTGTGTGACAATGTATATATATATAAATTTATGGAATTATACATATATATAATTTATACATACACAGAGGATGCTGCGGCCATGTGCCATCTGGATACGCAATCGCTCCCCATCCACTGCCGCGCCAGTCCGGCCACCCGCCGCTCCGCATAAAGATTCGGAATTTGTATATTCTGCGGGGTTAACGAGCCCTCTCCCACATAACATGCCGAAAAAAAGTAATTGAAAATTTAATTGCATCACGCCAAATAACACGAGCTCAATATCTGCAAGCCGAGTCTGGATATGCGCCGGCCGGTGTTAAAGAGCGGGGGTGATGGTGAACGGGGCTGGGATCAGTTGTAGGTTTTCGATGCAAATAGGGTCAGTAGAGCTGTCAAATAATTTTTTTTTTTTTTTGCATGAGCCGATTTAAGCTGCTTAGTAGAGATCAAACTTTTAAAAGTCCTAATACAGCATGATGATTTTCTACTTGTTTTTTTAACAGGTTTTTAGGTTTGTTACTGGAATTTTTATGTTTTTTTTATTTTGCTTTATTTTATGCAAGCAAACCAGCAGAACTTACGAAAGAAAATAAAAATAAGTCAATTTAAAAAAAAACACAAAAGAATTTAAATACAAAGACAACAAAGACAAATTTTCCAGATGACTATAACCAACATTTTTCCATAACAACATGTTTTAGGCATATTTTTTTGTTGCCAGAGCAAATAAATAAAGGTTAAAATGAGTTTTATTTTAAATTATGTCATAAAAATGCCTCTAGATCATTTTATTAATGACATGCAAAAACAAATGTTACAAAAAAATATAACCATGATTAAATTATTGTACTCAGAAAAAAAAATTATTAAAAATATTATATATAATTATGAGTTTATTATTTATTTCTTAATGCATTTATGTTCTTGGAGACATTTTTGATTTATTTTGTTGACAGTTTTGTTTTTATTTTGCTATAGGCTAATGCATCCGATAGAGTTTTTTGTATTATTTATAAGAATTTTTAGTTTAGTTTTTATGTATATCAAGCAATAAATACTCTTTTATTTTTGTGTTAATGATAATATTGTTGTAATTAAAATTTTATCAATAATTTAATGTATTTAATTATAATAATTTGTTATTCTGTTATATTATTTATACTGTATAGCAAATTCATGTTAGTTTCAGGTCATTCTGCCGGTTTCAAGCAATACTTCAATTTAATAGCTTTAATAATAAGCAAAAGTTTTTTTTGTTTCGAGAAAATTTTAAATAAAATGTAATACTATATTGTTTACCTAATTCTTGAATCAGGGTGTTGGAAATATTATGGGGTCAGCAGATAAAATATGTCAATATTTGATTTGAATTATGATAATTGATCACTATATATTAAAAATGATAAAAATGTATTTATACATACCCAACAAATAACAAATTAGAAAAAGAGGTTAGATTTATTGACTACAAATATAAACATAATTTAAAAAAGCGTTTCCATTTATTGATTATACGAAATTATTTAAATGTGTTGGTATTCCACTTTACATTCTCGCTACGTTGCATAGATTTAAATATATGTATGAACACATTTTAGAGTTTGCCATCGCTCCCAACTCCCTGCGCATAACCACAGCACTCTATAATATGGTTTCCGTGTCCCCGTGTCTTGTTTATCATATATAATTTATACATATAATAATATAATATATATACAATGGGTTAAAATAATTCATATTACCCGCACCTGAATGTTTCAATTAAATTGGAAAATGTTTCGAATTATATTATATATATATAATGTAATGTATATATTCAAATTGTATGTGTGTATGATTTGCTATGTTTTCGGTTTATAAATGTTTATGTGTATATGTGTGTATTTGAGAGAATGCGTATACATGCTCGGGACGTAATTTTCATTTTGCACTTGTGCATACTCAACTCACACGTGTGTGTTATACAATGCATTCAGAGTCATTTTGTTGTATATATATATATAAATACAATATATAATGTATAATATTCTATATATTCACTTGACAACGAATGCACATTGTTGTTATTTGTCTGCTTGACATATATGCACAATTACAGGGTGTCACTTAACTCGACGCATCTATTTGAGGGCAGATAGGCCAGATCATAACTGAACGGAAAATCGAAAAATGACTTTTGTAAAATATCAATACTTTCCGATATATTTGAAATTTTAATTTTATATAAAAAATATTTATTTTAAATAAAAATTAATAAAAATTTTAATAACATCAAATAATAAATGGATTTTTAAAATAGGGTTACAGGTGGTCAAAATTGGTGTGAAAAACCATTAAGTAAATCTTAAATAAAAATCTACATTATTATATTGGGCAGATTCTGGCAACCATAAATAGATTTTGGATTTGTATTTTAGAGTGTTTTAATATGTATTTTAAAGAAAATATTCAAAAGTAGGCGGTCTTGGTGATAAGATTAAATGATGCAGTTATTTTTAAATAAATCATTTATTCGATACAAATATTTTCACCTGAAGAAGTTTTATACAAAACTAAAATGTCATATATATCGAGAACTATCGATATATTACTACGGTTAGGTTTCGATTTGCTGTTCTGGCCTTTCTGCGTTCTATGCATATGTATCCAGATACACCCTGCTTATTTTATAAAAAAGTATACCTAGATATACATATACAAAACATATATGCCCTCTCTCCGGATGCCCTCTCTCCTGATGCCGAGTGTCGGCAAAACTAAAATTATTAAAGTTAGATAATTGTCAGAAATATGTTCGTTTTCGAGATTTATGTCATTCGAGTTTGCTGGATTGTTGAATCGGTTTTTGGAATTGGGATTAATGAAGATTTATTAAACGCGATATTAATGCGGGCGCCCGTTTCCGGATTAAATGGATCGTTTTATGTGGGCACATTGCACATTCGTGTTTCGTGTGTATGTATATAAGCGAGTAAATGAGGTTATATATGCGTGTGCACATACTCGTTCCTCGAGAGCTTTAAGCTTCCGGCCTGGCGGACAGTAGTAATATAATACGCACTTAGTGTGTTCTCTGTTTGTGGTTTTGCTGCTGGTCTAAATCGCCTATCTCGTATACCCCAATCCCTCACCCGGCTGCCATAAAAACAATTGCATTATAATCTGTCATTAAACTCTCCTCGGCACACATACATAGAGATGTGTGGGTTTGCGGATGCAGCGCGCGCATACCACCGAGAGATGGATTTATGCGAGAATCTCTTCGATGATATAATTGCAGACAGACACTGCGCTATATGCTGTAGCATAAAAGCTTTTAAGTAACAAATTTTCGAAATTTGTGGGCAGCGCGCAGATTCCCTAAAAGCTTTGCATAGTTTTGAACAGTTTGCGTGCATCGATTATTATTACTATCTCTAGTTCACACTGGCTACTGGTTTAACTAACTATATTAGGAAATGCTGAATATTTTAATTTATATATATCCCTGGTTGATACAGCTTTCATTCAACGAGTTTGCTCCGCTGCTGGTGCTGCATTATACATATGCAATTGTGCATTGTACATGAATTTCTAGAAAATTGCAATTATGTACATAAATGTGTTCAATTGATTTTAACTGCTGACTGTAAAGTATGTGTGTTTGTTTGTATTATATATAAAAACCGGCGCATAACTCAAAAAAAGCAGCTACAGTGTGTGTATTCAAAATAAACAAACAATTTAATTAATTGTTGGCATACATGAAATATTTTTTCAATAACATGGTACGTGTGTGTAAATTTCAAAAGCGCTTTTAGCCATGTTTTAATAAATTACGTGCCCAACCCCATGCCCAACAAAGTCCACAAATTGGTCACAATTATCGACGACCATTTAGTTGTTGTTGATTTTTTTTTTTATTTATAATAATGCTCGACACGATCAGATTTAGATTTATTTAATAGAACAATCACACCTTCGCAAATTCCACATTTGGGATATTATGCTGTTTTATGCTTATCCTAACGTCTTTTATTATATAAAAATCTGTATTTTATCAACAAAACAGCCGTAAACACAAAAATGTACTTTAATTTTTATTTATTTTTAAACTTTTAAAAAATTCATGCTACCAACTCTGTTCATTCGTCTGAAAATTCATATATCAATGAGTGAAATAATTTAATTAAAAAAATTATAGAGAAAATTTAACTTTTCCATTTAGCAGCCAAAAAATAGAAATCGAGCTTATTCACGGAAATCGAAATACGTACGTAAATAATTTGAACGTAGTATAGAAGTATATATATACTTTAGTTGTACAATATTTATTAGAGATAAACTAGTATTGAAAGACGTTTTTTCTCGAGATTTAAATTCATTCGCAAATCGCAATAGTATGGCGAAGGGGGTGGCGGTGGGCGGCTAGCGGGTGGCGCAGGTTGTACATCGTGCAAATGCGAAGAAAATGGATCGATAAATTTGTACGCAGACTATATATACCTACTCTACTCGCGCTTACCTTAAAGTTGCCAACTCACATATTTATTATTGTATGCTTGAAACACGATGAGAATTTGTGTATGTGTGTGTTTGTGTGAAAGCTCACATAGTGTACAGCGTACTATAATACGCAGAAGGGATGTACTATAGGATAGGTACTATAATACAAATTCAGCCCAGCGCGTGGAAATGTTGAATAGGCTACCCCAGTCGATCGTATGTGTGTGCGCACGCTTTGGCCAATCTACAAGCGGGCCTAGGTACCTGGACATTGATACAGGAATCAATATATATATATGTATAGCTATATATTTATTATATATATCTAGACAAATACACATACAAACTTCACGCAGGCCCACTGAATATATTCTCCCTGTATTTGTGTGTGTAAACTGTATGTATAAGTATAAGTATATATACATTATTGAGAAAATTTAGTTTCTCGAATATGGAGAGTGAAGTTTTGTATTGAAATGTATTTTCTGAAATTGGAAAACGTGTTCGAGGATGTGAAACGAAAGAGCTTTACACGGTCGATGTCCAACGATACGCGAGCGCTACGCTCTGGCGTGTTCACAGCGAATCCGTCCAAGTAAACTGCTTCTAGCTTATAACTCCATGAGATTGTATATATAATATATATATGTATAAATATAACTTTAAAAAGGATAATATTATATGCTCAGGTGAGTGCGGTACACACACAAATGCGATGCAAGGAATAAATCGAGTGCAAGTTTCAGGTGCTCGCGCGTGTATCAATTGCATCGGTTCAACGTTGAACTTATGATCCTTACGATATATGCATTTTGAGGTACATATTTGTATGGATTTTCAACAATATTTATAGCTAGATTGCAGGCCAGGATAATTGGACAATATTTTTATTATTGTTTCAACTGACATTGAGGATGAGATGATAATACTGACTCTTTTGTCACATAGGAAGGTTCAATAAAAAAGCTCTGACAATTGATCGGATGACCGACTATTAGAATTGCTTAAAATCACTCTAAAAATAGATTTTAGATTTAGGATTTTTTTCTAATTTTACATATTTGTGAAATAAATACTTAAATTAAAAATGTTATAATTTTTATTTTAGTAAAGATCATTTGATTGATAAATTGATTGATCTTTGCTCGATGAATAACTGAAATTTGCTAAATATTTCATTCGACCTAGAAAAAAGTCTATATTATATTATATTGATATAAATGATCATATAATGATTAGGGATGGCCGATTTATCGATAAATCGAAAAAAAACTTTTTTTATCGAATCGATTTATCGTTTTTTTTAAAACAATTTTTCAATTTTTTCTCCTATGTGTCTCTTTTTGTTACATTAAAATCGAATCTAGAATCGATTCTGGTTTTCCTTGTTATTATTGCTATAAAAATGATTTTTCAATTTTTAGATTTTGTTGCTTGTTTTGTATGAGTATTGCTTTCCTTTCCTATTTATATTGTACTGAAAAATTTATAAAATATTGGAAAAACACCTATTGAAAATCTCAAATGTTCTTAGGCATTCAAAATAATTTCTAAAATATTTTTACAATTTTTATTGCTTGTAAGGAAGTGAAAGTACTTTAGTGTTTAAATAAAAATATAATTATATATATATATATATATATA
>JAAAKO020013057.1:0-17142 GCA_010015015.2 Bolitophila cinerea
GGACGTGGACATCACGCAACGAAAGCTTACGTTGTGGTATTCGTTTGCTTAGCAACTAAAGCTGTACACGTTGAGTTGGCTGGAGACTTAACTACAACTGGATTCATCGCTGCATATGAACGTTTTACTGCACGTCGTGGATGCTGTACTGACATATACAGTGATAATGCGACTAATTTTGTAGGGGCTGCAAAATTTTTGAAATCAGAGCGAAAAATATTTAATAATAAAGTGCAAACTGCACTGGCGAACAAAGGAACTACTTGGCATTTCTCTCCTCCATTATCACCACATTTTAATGGGCTTGCAGAGTCTGCAATTCGTTCTGTGAAACATCACATACGAAGAGTAATTGGCGAATCAAAACTAACTTTCGAAGAGTTTACCACGGTGCTTGCAAAAATTGAAGCGTGTTTGAATTCAAGACCTTTATGTCCTCTAAATAGCGATCCTAATGACTTTGAGGCATTGACTCCAGGACACTTTTTGATCGGAGAACCAATTACCACGGTTGTGCAGCGAGATATATTGGAATGTAAACCTTCAGCACTTACTCGATGGCAGTTAACACATCAAATTGTTCAACGTTTTTGGAAACGATGGTCTGTTGAGTATTTGCATACTCTCCAGCAACGTCGTAAATGGCAACAACCAAAAGATAATTTGCGTGTTAACGATATGGTTCTGATAATAGAAGATAATTTGTCGCCAGCAAAATGGGCTCTTGGACGAGTGAGTGAAGTTCATCCGGGCAATGATGGCAACGTACGTGTGGTGACTATTCGTACAAAGAATTCCACATTGAAGCGTTCAGTGGTTAAGGTGGCAAGATTACCTATCGATGTTAATTATAGTAACGAAACAGAAACAACATGAGAAAATAGACGGTTTAGGCGTTAAATGCGCTAAGGGAGGGCGGAATGACTAACTACGAATATGTTAGTATAAATAAAACACTTGCAAAATTGTAGAATATAAATCAAATATAGCAACATTGTAAATGTGATATATAAAAGTAGTCTACATATCAAAATCAGAATAAATAATATTTTCAACAGTAAAACAACTTTTTACTAAATTCATATATCCTTTTGGAAGGATTATTCAACATCTTCATGATCTCAGATATCTTCCTCAATTGCACTTTGCGGTCGTTTAAGACAATACGATCGACTTTATTGACCTTTTCTTGAGTTGTCACCTCTATTAGACGTGGTGCCTATAAACGGTCACAACGAAATTCGCGAAACCGCATCTGAAAGCGGTTGGTTTAGTTGGCGCAGATGTCTCGTAACACTTAATGAGCCAACTTAGGACTTCAGATGCACTTTTACCTATCCAGAAGCAGTCGTTTGTAAAAATGATAAATTCATGAGCACTGTTTCTTGTTGCGTTATTGGTATAATTTCTCGCAAACGTTTGACATTATATTTTTCGAGTATCCTAATCGCAAGAAATCTTGAGTTTTCGCGACGATCAACCGTCAACATCTTTCCCAGGACCAAAATCTCATCGGATGACATTCGAAGACAATGATGTGCGTTTTGTGGAATCAGCAGGTTATCTTCTACTCTAGGCTGTTGGAACCTGGAGAAACTGTCAATGCCCAACGCTACCACCAACAAATGATTAAATTACATCGCTCTTATATGGAGCACAAAAACCGCTACCATCTACGTGATTATAGGTAGTAATTTTCGGTGCTTTCTTGGAATAGCACTATAACATTGATAAAACTGATTGACTGTTCTCATTGAGGTAATGGAGATCCGTATCCTTGCCTTTTTTGAGGCTTCAGCAAAATGTGTAGCTTCATTCAGACTGGCGAAGGAAAACTCCGCATCTTGTACAATGTAATAAATATAATTATACATATAGATCTATACTCACACAACGCCACGTCCACACCGGTCAACGACTGACGAGTGACGACCGACAGAACGCTTGAACTCAGTGTTTTCTTAATTAAGGAAGTTGTCTGAGGTAGTGACTGGTAGAGTACTACTCAGCTCGAAAAGTTTGGTGTCATCGTAAAGGCTGAGTAAAATTACTCACGAAATCGAAATTTTGAGAAGGTCAGAGCAACTGATGCAGCGCGTATATTGCTACTATTAGACGGGGTATGTTTTTGCCATTGTTATATGTCTGTGACGTCACAGAAATCTTGTCATTTTTGCATGTGACTGCCATATAAATAAATGTCAGAAACGCAAGAAATGGTTATTAGACAGAATGGAAGATTGTCCCAAAAATTTACAGGTCTAGGCATGTCAGGAAATGGCAATGAGTGTGACACGTTTTTTGTGCCATGCTGTGGCATGCCTATATGTCAAATTTACCGGGGTATTACACGTCGCATGCGGAAATATGGCATCCTACTTATGAACGACGTGTTAAGCCGCAGCATGGCTTGATATGGCATTTTGCTATTACACAAGACATGTTTTTTGATTTCGATATGTCATCTAGTCGTAATGCACATAAATAAACAAATATTAAATAATTAATTGATAATAAAACAAAAATGTCGAAAAAACAATGCGTTGCAGCAATTTTAGCTGCGCATATAATGGACAGCAGCAGTGATGAAGAAAAACAATGAGACATGGGCCATCTGCTAGATAGTAAGCCATCTGCTAGCGTAAACATATTTGGAGGAAGGTATGAGTTGGACGTCGTGAAAGGATGGCTTTTGCCAATCAATATATATCCCTTAAAAATATTGTGGATGCCATATGTGTTTATTTTGAATAGCTGTTAGCCAATTTTTAAATATATATCAACGACGACATGTCACGCACTGTCATTTTTAGCAGAAAATGGCAATGCCCAAATTAGTGTATTGGCTTTTTGTGTGACGTGGTCAATTCGATAAAAAAAGCCATTCTGTCCCATTGCGAATGGCAGACCCTTTAATACGGGCATGTTTTTGTGTCATTTTAAAAAGACAAACCGACATGCCATTTCACATGTCAGAGCATGCCAGTGTCCCAAAAATGGCTATTAGACGTGCATGTCCATTTACTGACATGCTCTGACGTCTATGACATGCGCATATGACAAAACATGCCTCTTCTAATAGTAGCAGCGCATGGCGCTGAGCATGTGACTGTAGCGTCAGACGTTTCATTGGAAATGCACCTACAGGCGACGTTTTTAGTAGACATAAAAAGAAGTTTTTTAATTTTATTTATTTTATTTTTTGCTGTAGTTGATACACGATTTTAAGCTCGTTTTACGTCATTTACACCAAATTGTAGGGAAACGTTTGCTTAAAAATGTCCATTCTGCCCAAATATCATGTTTTCTAAACCTAATTCAACGATTTGGTTTTGTAGTGCTCTCTAGTCACAAAAACCCTGTTGGTGTAGGGTGTTCTTGGACGTCTGGTTTCCGCAAACGTTTTGTCTCTATCTATCGTATAGTGAATTTAATCTTTTTCAGCATGTCAGTGCTGGAATTGCTTGGCAGCAGTATTTCACAATAAAAACCCAGCTTAGACGTCTTTACAAAAACATAGAAAAACCCTATATTTTGAATGGAGCTCAATACATTGAGCCCAACGATTTTCCAACTTTTGCAAGCCGCCCAAATAATAAGATTTCTCTTCAAAATTGGCGTTTGTTTCAGCGATGACCTACTCACTTGATGCGAATCTTTTTCCTCCGAGCCATTTCTTCAGGTTTGGAATCAAAAACAAGTCGCAGGGGGGCAGATCTGGAGAATATGGTGGGTGAGACAGCATTTTGTAACGCAATTGAAGTAATTTGTAAGGAGACACACACACAATGCTGGTAATTTGTCATGTAAAAACAGTTTTTTTTCAAATGGGTATGTTTCTCCTTCAAGGCATCATCATATTTGTACAACAAAGCACCTTTCTCCAAATAGTCGATGAAAATTATGCCTTTCGCATCCCAGGAAACTGTGGAGTCATTTGTGGATAATCGACCGCGTTTGAACTTATTCACCCAATTGTAAACAGTCTTAAACGATGGTGCAGATGTGCCGTGAACATCGTCCAACTCGGATTTGATTTCTTTCTGTGTTTTACTTATTATATGAAAGTGCCCATCAGGTAGGAATTTGTAACGCAGGTTAAAAATTACCGTTGTAGACTGGTAATATATATTAGAAGTCATAACTTACCAATTTATACGCGTTATGCGACCGTAATATTTGTATAGTAATTATTTCGTCAAATATAGCCGTCGCACGACTGGTTAATTTTAAGAAAAAATTACCAGTCAAATTTTATCGTTGTAAGACTTTCCAAATGCGAAGCATATAGACCAGTAAATACTGACCGTCGCACAACTTGTTAATTTAGACCAAGTAAAAACGTGTAATATTTTACTGTTTTATGACTCTTCAAATTCGAAGTATGTATATTAGCTTATAGTTCGCTACAGACTCACACGGTCTGCGGAATTTAAGTTCTATCAAAACCGCTTATATACACATTCCACATTGTCATTTAGAACCGTCTTGCAACGTCATAGCGACAGCCGTATAGACGTTCCTACGACGTCTGAAATTACCATTGATTTTTTACACATTGTAATGTATTACCGTCGTACAACGTCATTGCGATGGTATTTTTCAACTCTGGTCGCAAAAGTCATGGGCAAAACCGTCGCACTGACGGCACAGGAAAGTTGTAGCTAAGTCTTAAAATTGTGTGAAGGTCGTGCAACCACGTGCGAATCAAAACTCTTACCTGGGTGTTAAATGACCGCACGAAACTTTTCCATTTTTCAAAAATAACAAAAGTTGTTTGCTGCAATCGACTGTAAAAGCTATGGCTGCAAATTAGACACTAGTCATTTGAAGAAAGGTTCTCTAATTAGAAACAAAATTGTTTCGATGATGCGAACGCAATCTCCTAGATTTTGAAAAGAATTATTGACTCATCCTCGTATTAAATTGATATTCTTTGTATACAAATATGTTTTTACCGTATTTGTATATATTTGTAGTGTTTCAATCTAAACTTGGAAAACACTGCTTCAATCAATACTGAACATTCGTTTTATTTTTAAAAAGATCCCACTGTCAACATCAAATTTCAAAAACTAAGTCGCTAAAACGGTGGGATCAAGTACGAAATCGAACGTTCGCAGGCCTCCCACGCTCAAAAATAAAAAAAAAGTTTTATGTTGGACATTTTTTACCAAAAAAAAATTGGACATTTTGGACAATTTTTACTAAAAAAAAGTTGGACAATTTGGACAATTTTGACAAAAAAAGTTAGACAATTTGGAAATTAAAAAAATAGAAAATTTATTTAAATAAATACAGTAGTGTTATTAAAAGAAAAAAAGATTATTTTTTTAATAATAAATTAAGTTCAATATGTATTGCATTTAGTTGTGTTTCTACAGCCTTATGGTTTTCCAATCCAATTGAAATTTGTTCCTTAGCTCTCATTACAGCTTCTTTCATTTGTGCAGCATTTAAGTCCAGAGCTTTTATCAGCGAATGATTTCCAATTTCAAGCAGATCAGACGAAGCATTTTTTTTTGCGGTGAGTTCGATAACTTTTTTATTTAATTCATCGATTTTTATTTGCTTTTGATTATAATTATTTAAATCTTCGCGGTCGTCGATCTTCCTTTTGCGGTTGTTTTCAGCCTCTTCAGTTTTTTTGCGCAAATACTCTTGATATTTTGAACGAGAGTTTGTTGCATATTCCAACAGTTTTCTGCATATTGGAAAACTCTCGGCACCTCCATGTAGCAGAACGCTTTCCTTAACGAAACGTATAGCTTCTAGGGTTTCACCGTGCAGACTTTCCTTATGGTCCATTGCATGCTTATTTAAACTGAAACCACGTTCAGGAGCAACATTTCCGTGGCTTATGCAAAGACATATTTTAACGAGGTTTGCTAGCTCGTCAAATTTAGTGCTTGATTTTTGGAGAGATGACCAGTAATCATAAATATTTTAATTTAGATCATCATCAAAAGCTTGCGATTGATAAATCTTGTAATCGCTTTTTATCTTATCTGCAAAACTTTCGTGTGATAAACTGGTGAGCTTTGTGTTTCGCAAAACCTTAGCTATTACAATCGAAATTCGAGCAACTTGGTTTGGGCACATGGATTTCATTTTATTTTCCGGATTTAAACATCGGAGAACCGATAAGAATATTGAATCATGTGGCAGATGGTCTCGCAGATATTTTGACACCTCTGATACCGAGTTTAGTCGCGTCTTTTCATATATTGTTGTGGGTAAGCAAAGACTCACGCTTAATAAAATTTGTCATAATTTTAAAAAGAAGTTTGCCAATACCATTATACAAAAAAATGAATTTTTGGCTCACCTGACTGAAATGGTATTAAGAAAGTTTCCATAATTTCTGCCAAATGAATTACAAATGACAAATATATTTGCGACTTTTCATTTTTAAAACACTAACATTAAATATTGGCCCCTATTCTGGATCAGTGCTGCCGGACTGAAAAAATGAAAGGTAGTACTCGTCGCCAAAAATCGGAGTATTTTGAAGAAAACGGAGTACGCACTTTTTAAAGTGTTGTCGTCGTCCGTAAGAAATATGTTTTTTTTTATTTGAAAATATAAAAAAGTCGAATTTTTTTTAATAAAAATTTATTATATTTTACATATAGTTTGATACAATGTTATATGTTATTTTTATTATCTATTATTAATTAAATATTTTAATACAGTCTTTTTAAATTCATTTCTATCATATTAGCCTTTTAGCCTATTACAATTTTCAGATCTGGTTTCTCATAGACTTTTTCTTATGTATTTTGGGGCGTAGATTCCAAATACAGCAATTATTTTTTTCCTAAAGAATATATTTCGAGATAACCTCAAAAAACACGTTTTTTCACTATTTTTAGTTATTGGCTCATATTTCGATCAAATTATATCCGATTTTCATTATATATATGTCGTTAGACTAGTAATTTAGTTCTCTTTCCAAAGAATATTTGCTTTTGTAGATTGGATTTGATTTGACAAAATTACAGGTGATCAAACTTCAAAAAAAGTGATTTTTTCGTACTATTTTAAAAAACAAAAATGTAATTTTCACTTTTTAAACAAAAAAAATTAAAAAAATAGTTTTAAAATTTAAGATGTTAGATCATATTAAAACAAAAAATTTGAGTATACATTTGCCCAAATCGGACAAAAAATGTAGAAGTTATTTTCATTCATTTTTTATCCGATTTAAGCAAATGTATACACAAAATTTCTTGTTTTAATATAATCTAACATACTAAACATTCAAGTATTTTTTAAAACTTCTATGAGAAATCAGATCTTTTTTGATGTCAACTAGTATTCAAAAAATATCTAACAACAAAAATATATGTTAATATTTGTGAAATTTGTTGATTAATTTCATTGAAGGCTCAAAATTATGAGAATCATTTGATCCTAATAAAATCTCTTTGGCTACCATGATTGCATTTACGGTCTCTATATTTAGGGAATTTCGCTGTTTAGTTTTTATTAAATTTAATTGGCTAAAAACTCTTTCAGCTGCCGCACTGCTATGAGGAAAACTTAAAATTCCACTAACAAACTTTTCCAGCAGTGGAAACATTTTTTCATTTAAAGCATTTTTTTGAAGAAACACTTTTTTCCAAAATTCTTCCAGCTCCAAAAATGTTGATATGAATGTTTGTTGCTTCAAAATTTTCCACTCTTGATCTAATTCATCAATATCTGTATCACCAACTAAATTTGGATATAATGAAATCAGTGGAACTAGTGAGGCTCCTAATTTAGAGGGATTGATTATTTGAATTGCTCGCAAGGATGTATCTTTAAGGCTTATTCTTTTAAAAATTTGTAAACAAAGTTCGATATAATATTTACGACACATTTTTTTTACTTCTCGAACTGAAGTTGTCGACAACTTGCTGGAATTGATCAATAATGTTGTACGTGGTCCCAAATCTGTTTCATCAATATTTTTAAAATATTTTAGGTTGGTAAAATCGATTTTTTCAATATCAGCATCCGATATGTACTCATCTTTAATAAAATTGGAAAGAATAGTTTTTATATACATTTCAATTGTTGGCAAAAGAATATGAATTCGCGGTTTCTCGGCCTGGTATTCCAAATTAATTTTGTTGGTTAGTTTTAAAACATAACTAAGAAAACTAAAATAAATTTTATTTTCTTCATTCAATTGGGCAAATATATTATGAGCCATATCTGCATTTCGTTCCAATTGATACACAATGAAGAAATTTTGCAAAGGCACCCATTGTTCAATAATTCTATTTACAACGGCTTCTAGTGAAAGCCATCTCGTAGAAGCAGTTTTTAAAATTTTGTGCGTTTTAACATTGAATAGCTCTTGAAATTCCTTCAGCTCGGCTTGGCGTTTAGCACTATGTGCGAAAAAGTAATAAATATTTCTTGCTAAAATTTCAACGCCTTCAGGAATAGTTTTTGAAGCTGCTGTGGAACACAAATGTAATGAGTGGCAAATGCACCCCATCACAAACAAATTTGGATTATCCTTTAAAAACAAAGCCTTCACACCGCCCAAATTGCCCATCATCACCGAAGCATTGTCAGAAGCAAAACCAATTAAATTTTTAATAGGTAAATTTTGCTGATTTAAAAAAAGTTTAATAGCTTCATAAATTGACATTGCATTCGAATTTTCCAGCTCCAATAACGACATAAATTTGTCTTGAACCTTGCCTACCGCAAAATCAAAATATCGAACAACAAGGGCTAGGCATTTTTTCGTACTAACATCTGTTGTTTCGTCGATTATAAGGGAAAAGTGTTGGTTTTTTAAATCTTTTGTTAATATGCCTAACCCTTCCTCACATAATAAATTTATAGTTGTTTCAGTAGCTTTTGTTCTGCCGCATTGGAGTGCTTTTACAATATCTGAGTCAATTGCCACAGACTTGATTAAACTTATCAATGGTGCAATTAGAGCGAATGGCAAATTATTTTGCAAAATAAAAAGTATAATTCGTAGCTCGGCAGTTTTAATTTTTAGGTTGCGGCTTTTAAATTTGTCTTGCTCTGTCTTTTCAGTGATCGATGGCTGATTTTTTAATGTTACCGTATTTTTGTTATGGATCACTGAAGAACAATGGCGATCAATATGCGACTTGTTGTTTGATATCATAGTTTGACAGTATCGGCAAAACGGTTTTCCATTTCTGTTTTCAATACATGGATACTTAGCGGTCCAATCATCTCGAAACTGTTGTGGCTTTTTTTTTTGTTTGCGCCCAGCATCCACATCAGCAGTACTAAAATAATAAAATACATGAAACAAATTAAAATATATTATTATTATTAATAATATTAAATACAACATACCTTTTTCGTTTGTTGACATCTTCATTTGAACAGAATGCGGTAACATTTGAATCAGACATTATTTCATCAGAGGTTCTGGTCAAGAAAATATACATTATACTTTAATAAAAATGTCAATTAAAATTATATATTATTTAAGTTACCTATTTTCATGACTAATATGACCGCCGATTTGTCCACCATGATTCTTATGAATTTGCTGTTTGGATTGATTACTGCTGCTAGCATTAGAGAGACTAATAATGTATAGACAAATTTAAGTCACATTGTTTTCATTAAATTTAAAAAAACGTTATTATCACTTACATATCAATGTTGACATCATTTTCACAGACGGCTTCGCTCATGTTTGATGCCTCCGATACGACCTGCTGTTGGGATTGGGGTATTTCTTCAACGGAAGCCGGTGTTTTTTCTACCAATGGAACATCATCCTTTGGTTTTTTTATCAAATATCTGCTTATAAAAACATTAATGTACCAAATAAATATAAAACTCCAAATTTGTGTATATTGTGTACTTACTTATACATTATAACGAACAGCCAATTGCCACACTTTATAGTTTATATGTTTAATAAAATAATATTTTGTACTCGTTCAATTAGAGAAATTCCAAATAATGAAAATGATAATGAATTATGAATACGACGAATGAGAATGACACAAGAGAATTCAAAATTATTATATAACATACGACATACCTAGAACGAGACACAGCAATAATAAAGAACCCAGTATATATACCACTGAAATTCAGAATGAATGAGTTTAATGCAAAACAGAACCCAACATACACGCGACAGTAGTTCAAAACAATTTTGTTGAAACATATTGAATCCTATTTTGTGAGTAAATCGGTTGTGATAATATGTTATGGAATGGAGCTGACTTTATAAAAGCGGAGTACGTTTTACAATGGAGGAGTACGGGAGTACAGGTCCTTCAATAGTAGCACAAAAACTCCGATCGGAGTACTCCGGTAGCGCTGTTCTGGATGCTACGCAACTAACAGTAAAAACACGCTTAAAATATAAGTTAAAACGAATATTTAAGAGCGATGTTAAATAAATCTGTATTTTGGATGTACATAATATTATATTATTTTAAGCGGGATTTTTGAATATATTTAAAAAAAAAAAATTTCAAATTTTGTTTTTTTTTATTAGATTTCTTTTTTAATCTATATTCAACATATTTAAAACATTGGCTTAAGATACCCTGTCTTCAAATTCGCGGTTTTAGCGGAACATTCGCATGAGGATATCTCAAAAACCAGAACCTCCACGTCCGTGGGGTTTTCACCAGATACCTTGTCGACAGATTTTGCATCGATTACGCCATCCGCGGATTTTCTCGCGGTCACTGTTTTTAGATACTGATATCGTTTACCGAATTTTTCACGATTCGAAAGACTCGTTTTTTCTACTGGATGCGATTTTATCGCGCACTATTGGACAAGCTGTGGGACAGCTGTAACCTTCAGCCTGCAATCTCGCGGTTTTCGCGGAATATGATACAACATTTATGTTAAAAATATATTTGTTTTAATTTTTAAATTTGTTTTAGTCAAAATTGATTTTTTTAATCTTTTTCAAAAGCGGTGAGAGCACTGGGTGGAGTGTACATGTTCCAATGTCCAAAATATCTTTTCCGTGTACGGTTTTTAATTCTTCAGACAATTTTTGTTTGTTCACATTCGGACCATCCATGCCTATATGAATTAGCTGTTTTAAAGCCCAGTTCAGTTTATTTGTGAACTAAAATTAAATGGTCCTTTAATTGAGATGAATCGCAATGCCCAATAAACAAAGATCCACAGTAATGGTTGATGATTTTTTATATGCAATGGATTCGTACTGCATTTTCACTTGGCAGTTTGTTGTCTCGTCAATCTCAGAATCTCAGCTTTCAATATATCCTTATCTTTCGTAAGTTTCAGGATTGCTTAAACAAAGATTTTAATAATTTATTTGTTATAAATATATATGGATGTATATTTATACACTGTTGTACAATGGTGAGTTTATATATATTTGTGAATACTGAAGTCATTAGACGTATTCAGTGCGTTTAATACAATGCAAATCCCTGCAAGTAAAACACCGACCAAGCAACGAGTAAACTTTTTTTCTATTCACAATTTTTGTATATTTTTTATAAAAAAATGGACAAATTGGACAATTTTGGAAAAAAGTGTGACAATTTGGACAAGTGGCCTGAGTATTTTTATTCTGTTGAATAAATGTGAACGCGCCGCAATATGCTGATAAAAGTCATGTAAAAGTCTGTCGGACTTAAAAAAACCTACACACGCCTGACATTTTGGACCCAAAAAGACCAGCAAGGCATGCATTGTTTGATGTTATTGTTTTATTATATCATATTTTCATTCAATTCTCCACGATAAATTGTCTATTTTCTTACCTCTCGTTTTCTCCATATCACATATCGGCACTCGCTCGGTCTTTTGACGTCAATAACATTGGCGCAGCTGTCACGGACACGTTTTCACCGCATATACGACTTCCGGGGCACCACAAATACTCACGCACACTCACACACGAACACACTTACCCTTTCCAATAATAATCCCGCATATACATTACTCCGGAGTCCGGAATACACTCAATAATCTTTTATTGTTTTCCGCTAATCCGACAATCAATATAAAAACAAAAAGCGTTCATGTAATACAGACAACACCGGATTTACTTATCGCCGTGCCGGATCAAACATCGATGCGTGCGTGTATTTGTATATATATGAATATAACCCCTCTGTGTTATATGCTTGTATCTCTCTATCGGTGTCTCTCTTTCTCTTGTGCGCACATATTCACTGTACACTCAACCCTCCTTGCGTGCATTTCATTGTAAATGTGTCAATGGTCTTCGGTCATGGTAAATTAAAACACCAAATTGAAGCCCCGTGAGGTACAAACACATACACACACACACATGCAAAGGCAAACACAAAGAGGACACTGCAAAACATGTAATAAATGCTTGACAGTGGTTCGGTTGTGTATATATACACATACACAGTACACACACACACATACATACGTTAATATTTAAAGACTAACGAGATAACGGAGAACTGTGAATCAAGTCCTAAAGCAAAGCAAAGCAAAACACACAACAAACACAAGGAAGGCAGGCAGGCGGTGATGGTAGGCCAATGTGCGGACACACACACACATACACAAGTATATTGTATACACTTACGCCGTTTTACACACAATCTACGGTCTACGGTCTATCGTCTACGTTATTTAGTATATTATATTATATGCATAAATAGTTAAGTGTAATCTACAATGTGTAATAGTGTTTAATGTTCATTGCATGTCGATCCATATAATATATTATAAATGTATAAATGCATATTACGGATCTAAAGAATGAATAGTATATATATATATCTATATTCTCTTTCAATATAATAGGTAGTATATACATAAACAGTGTGTAATGTATTTTTGGCTTGTGTGCTTTCTGCTTGTGCATCACATAATCTCTTTCGTTTTTCTGTTTTGTTGTTGTTATATAGTGTGTATGTGTGCGTGTTTTTATCGCATTCGCGCGGTGGTCGAGTGCCGAGTTGCGTGTGCACGAGTGTGTTGAGTCGTTTTGAGTGTGTGTGTGAGTGTGTCTCATTTTATGTTCGATGTTTTGTTGTTCTTGTTTTGTTCATTCCGATTTGTGTTTATTTTCTTCGCGCGAGTCCGAGCTCCGAGCGCCAAGAACGCTTGTGTGTGTGTGTGTGTGTGCGTGCAAGCGAGAGCGGATAGCGGAGAGCATTTTTGGATTGTCAGGCATTGGCTGCGATTGCGTTAATTGCTGTTTCGTATTTGTGTGAATTAATTAAGCGTACAAGTGCGCATTTGACAAATGTGTCTGTGTACGCAGTGTACTTAATACGGCGTGCGCTGAGTAACATATAAACACGCGTAACCTAAAAATAAAGTAAGGAGCTCAAGATAAAATCACGTAACCTAAAAATGACGAAAATAAAAGCATCTATATTAAAGAGCGCGTAATTTAAAAAAACACATTATCTAAAAAACTATAAAAAACAAACAAAATACTATTATATTTTCTAGTATAACAACTTATTAGCATATGTCGCCAAAGGTTTAGAATCCTCAACGATGCTGGAATACGGGTACAATTACTGTGGATTCCAGGCTCAGCCCACTGGGCAATACCGGGAAACGAAAGCAATAGAATCTACAAATAATGCTACAATGGACTAAACACAACCCGAGTGGCTCAACGATGGAAAACGATGGAAAGAAGTAGCACTAGGAAGGTTTTGTTTCTCAGTGCTTCCAAAAATCTTATTTCACCCCTGGTATAACAGATACTTACGGGAAACCTAAGCCGCCCCTGATTAGCCTGGCAAACATTTTCATGGTCCGCGAACTATCCGTGAAGGTCCGCGACCGCAAGTACGACTGTACATTTTCACATTCATTTAATGTTCAATGGTTGTCTGGAGGACCATTCCCAAAATGAAACCAGTAAAAGGAATCTGTAATGCAGGTTAAAAATTACCGTTGTAGACAAGTAATATAGTACAAGTCATAGCTTACCAATTTTTACTCGTTATGCGAAAGTAAACAAACAAAAAATAACCTGTTATATTTTACCGTTGCATTACTTGCAAAATGCGCCAATTTAAAACTTGTAATATTTTACCGTTGTATGTCTTTCCGAATGCGAAGTATGTATTTTAGCTTATGGTTCGCTAAAGAATAACAAGTTCAGTGGAATATAAGTTCTATCACCACCGCTTAAATATATGTACCAGTATGTAGAATTCGCAAATTTTGAAAATTCTGCTATTTTTTAAGGAAAATATGATCTCTAAAAAATAATGTAAAGACAATACAGACATAACAAAAATATGTTTGTCAAATTTTGCCGTAGTACAAAATAATTGCGATAGCTAAAAAAATACGTCGTGTAGACGTTTCTACGAAGACGTCGGAAATTACCATTGATTGTTAAACTTAGACTTAGACGGATTCTTGCCGCATGCCGCGACGGCACGCGCGTTGACCAATCAAAAGGCAGAACGCTTGTCATTAATGGAAATGGAAATCAAGGGAGTGATAAATAACATCTTCCTTGTCTTTTGATCAAAAATGAAGATGAATCATGTGGACTAAAAAGTGGAAGAGCAGAGGATTCGGTCGGACGGACGTGAAAGCAATTACTTTCCAGTTCAAATTAATGACTACAGTTGCGAGGTTTGGACGTTGACAAAGAAAAATGAACTAAAACGAAAGCTTTGTAATTTTCGATAGAAAGTTTTTGCGGATAATATTTGGTGCGGCCAAAGAGGAAGATAGTATTTAGCATACACGGTACAATTACGGTGGGCCTAATAACATCTATGGCAAACCGGATATTGTAGCAGTTGCAAAAAGAACAGTCGTCTTCGATGGGCGGGTCACCAGTGCCGAATAATTCCAGTACAAAATCTTTACGTACTACACTAGACCTCGAGGAAAATCAAGGTGCATATGAATATATAATATTTCCTCTAACCTGTGAAGAATGGTGGTCTGTGATTGTACCGCTAGAACTTATGACGGTTCAAACTGTAGGAGTGAAATTGTGGATGTGGCAATGACACTGGATTTTAGTGCTCCACTAAGATGAAGTACCATATATCCTGGGTTGTATTGCCCCGGCCCCCATAATTTATGTATTTAAAAGAATATTCTTGCTCATAATTATTTTAAATATTGTTTTTCAATTTTATTTAAAATTCTACAGAAAATAGTGTAAACTTCCATAAAAATTTTAAAATATTTTTTTTAAATTGACATTAAAAATTAAAAAAAGGAATTAAAGAAATGCATATTTAAAAAAAAAACTTTGATGTCGTATTATACATATTATAAATAAAAGTTTGACTGCAATATTTTCTCAAAAAAAAAACTTTTTCATGAATTTGTATTCTTTTTTCTATAGAATTGCAAATTTATAAAAAAACAAGAGAGGAGTTTCCGAGACACAAAAGTGTCTCATACTCACGGCTTCTATTCTATACATACATATTCTACTAAACATAATTATACAAGTAAAACATATTTTTATATATATTTGAAGCTAATTTTAATGAAGTTTTTTTATTATTTTATTAAAGAACATATATGAGGCACTTAGAAATAGTTATCTAGTTTAGACAAATCGTTTTTTTTTAAATTAATTTACTGTTTCTGGGACACCCTGTACGAATATTGCAATTATTTTTACATAATCCTATATATTATGGGTAAAATGCATCACTCACTAAAAGATCTCTAAACATATTTGTGCGATAAAAAAAAAGATTTTTGTATTGTATTTTGTATATATGGGCCAAACATAAAATTTATTTAATCCTAATAATCCTATAAAAATAAAACTTGATTAAGAGTTGAACTATTATTCTAAGTATATAGTTTCTCAAACAAACAGAAACCACTTGATGTGCCTCCCTTCCTTTCCCCTCACTTGTATTAATGGGTTACATTGTATTGGCTCTTAAAACTTAGGCAGTAGGTTGATATTTTTGGGAATGCAATTAATTATTGCTAACACGCACATTCTGCGTCGCCATCGCCTTGGCCATTAGGGTGGAACGATTGAAAGTGAACAAAAGTTGTAAAATAAAAAGAATGTTTTTTTTTTCATTTTTTGTTAATACCTAAAATAGGAAAAAAAATAAACTGAAATATCTTGGATGATCTTTCTTCAGAGTAATATTATATGGGATAAGAATTTTACGCCGCGGACTTTGGTCCCACATTTAATTTTGAATTGTATATTCTTCTGTACAATGAACTTTCTTTTTGCCTGTTTATCCATAGCAACCATTCAAAGAAAGAATAGTACGTATAAGCATATGTTATGTTATGCCACCTATTTTAGTTAAAAATAAAAATATAATTAATTTTTTTTTTAATTTTTATAAGTGTAATTTTTTTTATTTTTATTTGTTTTTAAAAAAAACTTTTTTATACAAATTTTAACTTTAAAAAAATTGATTCATTTTACACCTTCTGCGCCCTGAGGGAAAATTAAATTCCAACTTTCTTGAAATCGACCCATCCTAATGGCCTTCTCGTCGATTCAAGTTCACCACTCTCGAGCGCTAATTAATTGGCAAACTTTTAGTTTCGATTTTATTTTCTGTATTTGTAGTAAGTTTGCCAACGCACCTGGATATCATCTAAAGATATTTATATACTCGTATATATACTAAGAGAATAAACGTGAAAATACTCTAAGGACATTTTTATATATATTATCTACTTTATCAAAATGTATGTATAGTAAAGCTCAAAAGCACGCAGCTTTTAAGCTGGTTCCAAGAATGTTTCTATACTGTGTTACATAGAATTATATATACGAGTATATATATTGAGTCGGCCAAAAACAACGAATAACGCTTTTGGCGACGCGACGACGGATATTGATGATTTTATATACTATTACAAAGAGATACGCGCGGGAGATGCGAAATATATATGCGGTATATAGTATATATTATATATATTTATATACTATACAGGTCGTATTGGCTACTACATCAGGATACTACCCAGGATACTTTTAATTTTTTTTTAACACTAAGAAGAACTTTTTATAAAAATAGCAAAGTTTTCCGATTTTTTTTGTAAATTGTTAAATCTATTTCTTTTTATGTTAACCATTTAAATTTGATAAAAATAAAACGTTTAGTCATATTTTTAAATACATTTTTTAAATAACTTTTACAGAATGAATACCAAAATAAA
>JAAAKO020013068.1:0-17142 GCA_010015015.2 Bolitophila cinerea
TCGATTATAAATTATAATAGAGCATTAAATGCAACTTCAATAATACTAATACAAGATTATTTTTTTTCATTTATTTGGACGAATTATTGTATAATTCATATTAAGAATAAAATAAAATAGGTAAAATAAATGTTTCTGATCTAAACACGTATATCCGGAGATATCTGGATCACAAAATCTTGATTATTTATTTAATTTTTCAATGTTTGTATGAGTACTTATAGCTTGTTTGTTTTGTTGTAATTATATACGAGTAGCGAGTAAGAATTCATGCCAAAAAAGAAGCCATAAACTTCTCGACGTGCAAATCATTTTCGACATTTTTTAATTAAAAAACTTTATAGCAAAAACAAGCTAAGAATAATATGTTGAATGTTTTCAAAAAATTCAAATCTTTTGAAATTTTGTCTATTTATTTTGTAATTTATATTTTTTATCCAATTTATAATATTTTAAAAATAAATATACACCAATAAATTATTAATTTTATGGATAAAAAAAATATATTTGTATTTAATATTTATTTTTTGCTTGAAATAATTTTTACATTGGTGTACTTCAGTTGCCAATAAATACACCATTTATTCAATTGTATATTGTTTTAATAAAAATATACTTTATTTTATTGACAAATAAAACAAAACAAAATATTAAAATTCTACCATTTGTTATTTGAGTTTAGAGCCCTTAATTCAATGTGCAACGTCTCAGCTGAATGGAGAAGTAAAATGTAAAGGCACAAAAAATATAAAATATATTTATAAAAAATCGTTCATTTATTTGGCGCGACCTCAAATATAATAAAATTGAAAATAAACATGAAGTGGGACATTAAATTGAGGTTTTTTGTTCTGTACAATTTATTATATTATTATTTAATTTTTATTTACTTTTATAATCACATTTTAAATTAAATTCTCCACATTTTATAATATTTAGTGGCCAATTTTTTAAAATCAGAACAAAGTTTGCATATTTTTAAAAGTTTTTTTTTTATTTTATCGGTTTTTTATTATTAGTAGGACTGATAACAGTATATATGTACTTAAAAACAATAGGTCCGTCCATAAATTACATAACGCTCAATGAAGGAAAGGAGTTAAAAAAAATATTACGAGTTGTTACGAAGTAAAAAAAAAATAATTAATTTCATATCTCTATTTTATACATTTTATTATTTAAAAAAAAGAATAACTTATTTAATTATATTATTTAAGTAGATTTAAGTAGAATCTATAATTTTGTTTTTATACGGTTGCGATGGGGTGGGAGAGGTGGGTAATAAACCGTTATTTAGCGTTACGAAATATATAGACGCACATTAGGCAGTGTATTTTATTTCAGTTACAATTGTCCCACAAAACTTTTGTCCTCTCTCAACCCTATACGTTAAAAAAGGCATTTAATCCTGATTTATGTATATTTAAAAAACAACAATTAAACTTAATTTAATCTATAAGTAAGGAACCACAAATGCACAAATATATATGCATATATTGTATATTGAATATACTGTATTTAATAGTATATGTAAATAATAACTTCTTAAAAAAACATTCAAGTTAGGTGTGTAGTGGAAAGAAACAACCTAACCGATAAAAAGAAATTAATAAAATAATATGCAACAGACAATTTTGAGTGTATGCTATATATATATATATGTATACACAGAACACACATATACAAAAAAAAACAAATATACATGTATATATAAATGCTAAAGTTTGTGCTTGACATGTGCTTAACACAATAGTATATATATGGGCCGTGGTCGATTGTGGTTCAGCAGATATTATTTAAATGTGAACGAGTGTAGTTCGAAAAAGTAATAAAATGTTTCAGTTAAATTTTGGACAACGTTTATTTTGGTCTTTATTTTGTGCAACGATCGTGTTCAGTTCGATGTGTATAAGTTTCAGTTCAGCTCGACCCGAATTGCATTTGGATTCAGCTTCAAATCCGGGTGAGTTGAGAGTATACAGAATCTAGTGATCTAGTCTATAGTATTTATAAAACCTTATCAAGATTATGGACCTTAAATACGTACATAATTTATTATGGCGCCTTTTGAAATATTATCAGTACAAAAAAGTGGGCATAAGACAATGTTGATGTTTTAAATAAGCTTTAATTTAAATTTAATTAAAGTTTAAACAATTCTTTTAATTGTTGTGTGTCACAAACAACTAATAAATCATAATATGTGACTGCTAACTATATAAAAACTATATGTAGAATGGATTTCCAATTTAAATTAATGTGTTTGTGTGTGTGTGTTTAAGCAAACAGTTTCAGCACAAGTGCAATATATATAAATAATTGGTTTTCTTGGAAAATAATAATATTTGAAGCTATCATTATAAAGAAACTTTTGGTATCAATAACCAATGTAGTATTTTTTTAATAATATCCAAACTGCCCGAAATTTAATCACAAATTAATTAAACAAATATGTTAGCGGAAAGTATATTTATAATAGTTATTGAAAGTAGGATATATCCTGATTGTATCTTTTAAAGGCGATCTATAGCGCTAGCTTCAAATATGTTCTAGGAATTTGCTCTTGAAACTGTTTATTATTTATAGTTTTACATTAAAATGTACAATGTTTTATTTTTGGAAAATAAGTTTGCTATTTTAGGATAAAAAAAGTTTTCGGAGGAACAAACATATTGGGATACATCCACTGTTTCTTAAAATTATCATTATTCACCTTTTAATATAAGTTATTATTGATTACAAATTGTTTGGTTTTTTCTATGAAATATGAAAGAATTTTCCTTTTTCCTATAATGGTGTTCATTTTAAAATGATTAGTTGTTTGGGTATATGTTTTCCTTAATTTTTATACAAGCCATAAAAGAAGAAAAAACAATAAAAAACAAGCAAACGAATCAAAATGATAAAATTAACTTTTAAAAAATAATTATTATACCAAAATAAATAAATTATAACTGATATAATAAATATTTATAATAAATAAAAAAAAAACATATTGTTTTTTTGGTAAAAAGATATTCGTGAATATTTTTTAATAATAATTCTATTTTATTTTATTTAAATAATTTATTTTTATTTACTTTATCTAAAAAAATATTTGCTTAAAAATTTAAAGCTGTGCCTGCGAATATTAAATAGGAAAACTGTTTTTTTTTTTATATATCCTTTTTATATTTTTTTCATTGTTTTTTATTAGGAATCACCCCTTTATTTTTTTTAATTTTAACATAATAATTAAAGCGTGGGTTGGTAACACTGTTATTTTATTATTTTATTTTTTAAATGTTTTTTTACTACAGCCTATTTTGTTTTTTTTTAACTAATGTAATTTTTGTTGTTGAAAATAATATTATATATTATTTTAAATTATGTGTTTTTCTGGTATAATCAGAATTAAAACTACCTAAATATTTGAAATAAAAAATAAACATATTGGCAAGATTTTTTTAGGCTTCGGGGTGGTTTGCCAAAATCAGGCTGAAACACTCCTCGTCCCAGAAACCTTTTCGGGACACAGGGACATTCAAGGGTTTCTAAATGTCTAATAACCCTGTTTTCGGAGAGAATGTGTTTTTTAAAGATATTCGTCGAATAGGATTAGGATGATTTTGTATAATATAATCACTCAATTTTTACTTTAAAAATCACAGATTATGTACTATATGAAAATTTCTGAATTTTCTATAAAAAAAACAATGATGTTGACATTTGTGGCTTTCTTAAAAAATATTTATAACAGCTGCAGGGGGCTAAAGACTCCATTGTTAGTTTTTGTTGGTATATCAGAACGTTAAACCACAGGAGTTTCTTATTATCGCAATTTTATTTATACGTTGTCTGTATGAACGTTTATTGTTCCTATACATTTGTGTAAAGTAATATAATTTATTTTATTTATATTTTTTCTCGGAATGACTTTTTACTTAAAAGCGACATGGGCTATGTTTTAATTAAACTAATCTATTGACTATATTATATATATCTTTTATTTTTGGGTGTTGTATACTAATTTCAGATATTTTATAGTATATGTGTTTGAATATAACTTTTTGTGTTTAATGACCGCTTTATTGTAATGTTCTAGACCAGACAAGAGTATATATATTTTTTGGAAAGTATGCACTAAAGATAATTTTGTGTGTTTTTAGAATCAATTTAAAAGGGTATATTTTTAATTAGATCGTTGTTGGTATGTGAACATTGACGTCCAAGTATACGTTGATTTTATTTTAACGCAAAATTACGTTGCTCGTAATAAGAAAATATCTTTATTTAGTATGAGATTCCTTAAGCATGCAATTGAAAGTTTCAATATTGAAAGGAATTTCAATCTTTTTTTTTCGGATATTAAAAGTTATGAAAATCATCACATTTACACCTAAAATTTGTATTTTGTATTTAAAAAAAATATATAAAAAATGAAAAAAAGATTTTAAACTAACTGAAAAACAAAAAAAAAATAGATAAAATAATTTTTTGAGAATTGTTTTAGACTAAATATTTTAGACACATTTATTTTGGATAAACTGTTTTCAGACAATAAAACAATTTGTCTAATATTAATTTGTTTAAAACAATTATTTTAACAATTTGTCTAAAAGAAATTAGTCTAAATCATTTTTTCTAAATACATAAATAAACAAATTGTTTTTAGATTAATTGTTTTTAGAGAAATTGCTTTAGACAAATTGTTTTAGAATATTTCCGCCAATTAAACATTAGATTATGTAGATTTTGCGCGAGCAGATATTCCAAATTGGTTGCATTGTCCTAATCAAAGATGAAAACCGACCCATTCTGGCAAAACTCAATCTTTAAGAGAGCTTTTGTTAAGCTAGCCCTTCTTTTGATTAAGGACAACATCCACATTTTTACAAAATCGCAAGATTTTACAAAAAGATATTTTTTCTAAAAAGGCGACAACATGTTTGTTTTAAAAAAATAGTATCCTAAAAAATGTAGGGTTTCCTTAAGTTTCTATTGTTTTCTATTGTTTATATTTTAATTGGGAGGTATGTTTAAGGGTAAATCTACAGGAAAAAATCCTTTTAAGCTTTTATTGTTATGTTTTTTTGAGACTATTTTTTACCAAATATAAATCTGATAGCCGAATATACTTTTATTTTATTCATTACAACAATAAAACTTTATCACAATATTTATTATTAAAAATTTAAAATATAAGAAGCAAATAATAGTTTAAAAAGCAGTAAAAAACTATAAAAAAGCTAACATATTTATTACCAGCGATAGGCAATCAAGGAGTACGAATATTTGCCTTAAGTAGATAGTAGATATGATATGATCCAAGTAAAAAAACTTTTGGAGTGAATGAACTATAATGTTTCGAAAAGTATCGCTTAGTAAAAAGGTCATGAGCTCATGACCTAGGGAACGTCCTGTATATGTTTCCACTTTAATGTATATATAAATAAAGTATAAGAAAGTATATACACCTCCTAATATCGTATAAATTATATTACAGGATCATACTTAAACACCGATAGCGAAACTGAAACGAAAACTAAACCAGTTGTGCGGGAACAAGAGCACGATTCCCATTTCTGGACTTTCGGAGCTCAACAAACTCTGCAAGATCAACTTCTAAAAAAGCCGAATATAAACAAAGCAAAGAACATAATATTCTTCCTTGGGGACGGTATGTCCATTACAACGTTGGCAGCTGCGCGAATGTACCAAGGACAGCAGAAGGGTAAAACCGGCGAAGAAAGTCGATTATCTTTTGAGGACTTTCCTTTTGTTGGACTCT
This sequence comes from Bolitophila cinerea, assembly GCA_010015015.2. Classification (NCBI taxonomy): domain Eukaryota; kingdom Metazoa; phylum Arthropoda; class Insecta; order Diptera; family Mycetophilidae; genus Bolitophila; species Bolitophila cinerea. The sequence continues at coordinate 5,771 of JAAAKO020013068.1, forward strand.
CCAAAGTAGGTTGAATTTAATCTTTAAATCTGTATAGTATATACTACAATCAAAATACTTAACACATAAATACACACGCATTTTGTTTTGGTAACGTGTACGCGAAACATATAAATTAAAAATATTATTGTCTTGGAAAATGTGGTAATATTGATTATTTGACCATGACCGAATGAAGGTTGTGGTTGTGCATAATAATCAATCTTGAAGACATGTGTTTATTGGTTATCAACGTAAATATTTAAAATAATTTGTATTCTAAAGCAAAACACAATTTATAGATATATATACAGATTCACAATTTATATACAAGACATTGTTATATTGTTTTAATAAAAAAGTTTCGTTAAAATCTTTTATGTACTTTATTAGACATACTGCATTGACAAACAAGTCGCCGACTCGGCATGCTCGGCCACAGCGTATCTGTCCGGAGTGAAGGCCAATTCCGGTACCATTGGAGTCACTGGACAAGTGAAGTTAAACGACTGCTCCACAGGAACACAACCAGACAATCATGTCAGCTCTCTGGCAACATGGGCACAAGATGCTGGTAAGTCAACTGGAATTGTTACAACGACTCGTATCACACATGCCAGTCCGGCTGGAACCTACAGTCATGTAGCAAATCGAGATTGGGAATGTGACGCCGATACCATAAAGTTCAAACAAGATCCTTCAATGTGTCAGGATATTGCAAGTCAGTTGATTTCGAATAGTCCTGGTAAAGGATTTAACGTTATACTGGGCGGTGGAAGATCTAAATTTCTGCCTGAAGATGTTAAAGACGAAAGTGGTGTGCGTGGTGAGAGAAAAGACGGAGCAAACCTGATTAATCTGTGGCAGATGGATAAGCAAGACAGTGGAAAATATGTATTTGATAAAGATGGACTAGACAGTGTGGACTTGAATAGTACACAGTACCTATTGGGTCTGTTCCAGTCGGATCATATGAGTTATAATTTGGATGCTGATCGCAATAAAGAACCATCGCTTATTGAAATGACAGAGGCTGCGATTCGAGTGCTTCAAAATCAGAATCGAGATCAGGGATATTTTCTGTTCGTCGAAGGTGGTCGTATTGATCATGCACACCACGATACAAAGGCTCGCAAAGCTTTGGATGAAACGGTGCAATTATCTGAGGCAGTTCGCCGAGCAGTGGAACTTACAAGTCGTGATGACACGTTGATTCTAACCACATCGGATCATTCTCATACCATATCGCTGGCTGGGTACTCGGACAGAGGTACGGATGTGCTGGGCGTGAATACGGAAACGAGTGACATTGGTGAGTTTTTTTTTGTTTTGCATTTTCGTCATAATAATTATAAATAAACATTCTCGTAAGTGATGGAAATGGAATAAACATATAATCGTATATTAAGCTATTTGTCTAAGTGTAGGAGTTTAGTAGTTTGTAATAAATAAATAATATTCTTTGGTCTGTATTGCGGTAGAATCTAATTTTATCATTTTGGAATTGTTCCTTTATCAGTCTTAAGAAATCGTCCCATGACTCCAAAAATCATTCAAAAAGTATTCAAAAAGATTGGATTGAAAGATTTTCAATAAAAATATTTAAAGGCATGCAGAAATTGTATATGTTACTAGTTCTTTGATATAAATATATTATTGTTTTAATTATATTATATTATATTATTTAATCTCTATCTTTTTTAAGCTTCTGTATTCGTTCTTATTTCTTGGTAGTTATAAGTTTAGTTGGTGCTGTAGTCCTTTTTATAATTTTTTTACTATATTTCTATTTTTTCAATTCCCTGGTTAACAAAATTATATTTTATTTTGGCGCCGTTTTAACAAAAACAACAATCCATTATTTTCAACATTATAAATATTTTAATATATTTAATATATTTTTGCACTACAGATTGTAAATAAAAAATATATTTTAGGAAACGAGTAAAGAAATAAGCTTTAGGCAATGTCTTTAAAATGGTGTTCTTTATATATAAGGCCCTCAATTGTTCCTTGGTACATCGACCCCTGAAATAAAGCACCAAAGGGCTCAACATTTGGCTAAATTCTTTATCACACGCTAACCATGATTGAAAAGCTTCACCATACAATTCAGCATTACGCAATTCGGTTAGACGAATAATTGGAGCTATGTGGGTTTTTAAGAGGTATGCATTTTTGGCGTTATGAGAATTGAGCAATATTTATTGAGTTTTCCGATTTGTGTGCTACACCGATTTTTAATTTTGCCTCTAGTAAAGAAACTAAAATAGTTTATCTTGATTTTTAATAAAGCAAATAAATTCAAGTTACAAGTTAGCAAATCAATTTAAGTTACTTTTTGGAAAACCATCGAATGCTAAAATTATGTTCCTTCTAAAAAATGTTCTTAGTGAAAAATCGGGTTTTGACTTCAAACAGATCACTTCACCATAACAATTTTTGACTTTAATCTTAACTTTTTACCAGAAAAAACACCGGATAATAAAATATAAGAAAAAACTTTTTTCAAAATTATGTCTTTCATATATCTCATTTGGATTTTGAATTGGATGTGTCCTTTTAGGATTTGTATTTAGGGTATTTCGTCCCGCAAATATTTTTTTAGAAAATAATTACTTTCTTAGTAAAAACAAGGAAAAAACTCATGAGCTTATTATGAGCGGGTGAGCGAGCTAAACATTTTTTTAAAATCACTTACATTTTAATAATTTTACTTTACATGGGTCCGTCTTATATACTTGTTGGTTTTTGCTCATCGCAGTTCAGGTATCATTATTATTAAGATAAACAAATAAAAAAAAGTCTGTAAATCACACTATCGCCGCCAATATAACAATAATATACTTGTAAGAATATATTGTATATAATATTATCACCTTCACTTATAATTACATAATATAAATAATTAATAAAATAAATAATAAAAATGTAACACTATACATACATATATCTATAGATAACTTGCCGTATACAACTTTATCGTATGCCAATGGCCAATCCTCGCAAATACACCAAAACGGATCTCGGACACAATTTTCAAACACAATTCTCGGTATTTTTTGCCTGAGGCTAATCAAATATAAAACCTGTAATACTTGTTTTTTTTGTAGAGGATAAAAACTACCATTACCCAGCATTGGTTCCCCTGAAATCTGAGACACACGGTGGTGATGATGTTGCTGTATTTGCTCTAGGTATTTGTGTAGTTTTAATAAAATGCTTTTCTGCTGCAACACACACACTACAAATATGTTTAATCCTTTAGGTCCCTGGTCGCATCTTTTCTCTGGCGTTTACGAACAGAACGTAATTCCTCATCTTATTGCGTACGCAGCGTGTATTGGCGAAGGACTCACAGCCTGTAAGAATTCTTTCTAGTAACAAAGCTTTTTCGGAAATATTTGATTTTTTATTTATAGTCAATAAAGAATTTATTTACCGTCAAACATGTTCGTTGTTGAATTTGTATAGAAAATAAGAATTTAATTAGAAATAAATTGTATATATTGTGTGATTCTCTGCTATGTAATAAAAAAAAGTGTAAGATTAGGAGTCAACACAATAAAATAATACAGATTTTCAGAGCATAAATATTGGATAAAGTTGAGTGTTTATTTGAATTGTAAAATCAGCTCTAAATTATATGATTATAACTAAACTAACGAAAATAAATGTATATGTATGTGTGTATTTATAAATATTAGTTGCATCCTGCGTGTTGAATATAATACTTTATAATATATTTAAAATTCAATTTCACACACAAATAAATTAGGCAAAAAATAATTGATTATATTTAGGATTAGGTATGTAAGTTGTTCAGTTATTATTTATCGTATTAAAATATTACCAATTTACTTATAATGCTTCCTTCAATCGATACTAAAAAAAATACTTTTTCATAATATTAAAAATAAATCTCTATAAAAAATTTCAAATACTTTTTAAATTACTGGTTGTAAAAATATATCGTATATATTATAATAGGCATGTAATATACATTTATATATATGTTTAATGTTCGTTATAATTGTTTTTTTTTTAATTTAGTGGGAGAAAAGCTTTTTTTTGAAAGTCAAAGATGATAATAATTTACTATATGTATTATGTACACCAACACAATTAAATATTTAGTCCAGACAATTAAAAGAATACACTGTACTTTTGTCCAAATTGTAGAGTCATTTAATATTGACTTTGTAAAAATAATATAATAAAATATGTAACAATTTTGGGGCTTTTCTCTTTTGTAGACTATAATACAAATAATCTTATGTGTATAAATATTACATTTTGATGAATAGTTTTTATCAATAATAGGTCCTTAAATATTAAAAGTACACTTTCAAATGAATGACATATTTAATGCAAAAAAGGTGTTGACGAGAAAAGCTGTACATTATCCACGAACGCTTTTGGGAAGCACACATACAAAAATAATAATATATTTGAATAACATAATAACATACTGCATTTGTATAGTGAATATTATGATAAAACATAGAAAAACATTTCTTATTTTGAGTACTTGCAATTTTTAGTATATTGTGGTTAATAAATAAGAGTATATATATAAAAAAAAAGAAAAAAGCCATTCGTGGAAATGTACAGATTAAGTTGTCAGCGTGCACACACTTGTTTCTTGGATGTAAGCAGGGTTTCCTAGCTTCGATTAACTCAATTTTTAAAGTTATGAAAAATAGACGGTCTCTATAAGTGTATTTTTTCATTACAATTTGTTTTTCTTGTATAAAACCATGGTTATATATAGTTTAGCTAAAATGGTGTTGTTTCTGGTTTAAAAAAGTATATAACAGTATTATTTTGAATTTAAATTATGTGTATCTTCTATATAAAATGTAAATATCCCAGTTCGAACTATTCTTTTACGACAAGAAGGGGTTTGATGCTGCTGCTTCGGGTTTCATCCAAGGTGCATTGTTGTTGATGTTGTTCTGAAAGGTTTTCAATGAATGATTTAGAGAATTGTCTTTAATAAATATGGCAATATTTTATCTATCTGGCTGAGTCTCTAAATGTATCGGATTCCTATTAGAAATGTCATCTCTTTATGAAAAAGAAATCATTACTTTTAGTATTGTTTATAAATATTTAGTATTTTCAATCACTTTTACGAAATAATTATCATTTAGAGATTCATCCTGATAGAACTAATTTATAGCCATCGTACATATTTGCTAATTGTGCACATTTTTGCTTAACAGCTAATAAATAATAACTAATGTCAGCCTTACGCTAAACATTACCGATTCTCGTTGATCTACAAGTGCAAATTCGAAAATTTAAATCAGGCAATTTGGGGGTGCAGTATATTAATAAAACGCATGCAAAATATATATGAGTTTTGATGATTAGTGGATTCATTACCGATTATTTAAGCGTCCAAGCTTCCATTGACTGCTTCACCAAAAATAAATGAGGAATGTATTTATTTATTATTTCAACAACTATGTTTTTTTTTAAGTTAAAAGGAAACGGGGTATAGCAACAACTATCAATACAAATGATCTGATTTCTGCCAATATGCCACAAGCAATAATCTTTTTTTGTTTAGTTTACACACACTTACGGTTAAAATGAATTTATTATCTGTTTGATAGGTGTTATAGAGGTAGTCGTACATGTCATTGTAATCAATGTAATCTTTATCGAAAATAATTTCATTTGTATCGATGTTGTTGTCGTCGTTGTTATTATTGTTATTGTTATTATTATTATTATGTATTATTTGGTCATCGGCATCAAACATGTCAAGCTGTGCATGTATAAACGATGAACAGTTTTAATATATAAAATTAAATTCACACGCAAAACGGTTTGGTTATTGCCAAATTAATTGTGAAACATAATCAAGATAATGTTAAATGAATTTAAAAACCTACTTGATTTGTGTTTGTACTGTTCACCGGAGCCCAAGGGTCCTGATTGAGTGTAACAGGGAATGGTGATTGTTTTAGCTGATTTATGGACGGAACCTGTTCGTGTAAAATTATAGGTGTAAGCAATAATATTTCTATTTAAAAGCACCTAAATTTGTTTTACCGGTTGCGACTGTTGTTGGAACAGATTAGTACGTTGGGGCATATCACCGAATGGATTAAAGGCTGCTGTTGGTTGATGTCCATGACCGTTCACCAAAACGGGTTTAATTAAATTGTCCAAGTTTACTAGAGCCGAATTTTCGCCCAAAAACGATTGCGGGGTGTTCGTGGATGGCTTCTTTGTTGACAGTGGATCCAAATCTTCCAGAAGAGATGCTACGGAATAGATAAATACATATTAATTTAATCAAAAGCTAGTGTGAATAGAACATCTTACAGTTATTGTTGTTTGTTCCATTGGTTGGTGTTGATTTTAATCGATTTGTTATCACATCGAATTCGTCCAAGTCAGAGTTTGGTGACGTCTGTGCTCCAATAGGCGATGGGCGTGCCTATGGGATAAACATATATAATATATTAAATGATTAACATGTACAGTAATTATGCATACACCCATTTGAGCCGATGGTGCCCATGGATCAACCAATGGTGGACCAGTCACAAGTTCCTGCTGCTGAATGTTATTCACGTTAATGTTGCTGTGCCATGGGTCGGCTAAAGGCTGTGGTTTGTTAAGCCAAGGATCAACTATCGGTAATTGTGGCTTGGATAGCCATGGATCAAGTGGAGGCCCATTCGTGTTTCCATTGGTTTTGGTTGGAGTAGCACCATTTTGAAGCCATCCTTCAGCAGATGATCCAGAGGCCACTGATGGTGATTGTGTTCTCGAGAGCCATCCTTCTACGCTCGAAGATGCGGCCGGTCGAGCAGCACCAGCACCCGCATACCAAGGATCAGCTGGTGGAGACGATGTTCTTGACCATGGATCTGCCTGTGGCTAGAAATACAAACATAAAATGTAAACAAAAAATCACGTTTTTATTGTAATTATCAAAAGCAACCCAATATACCGATAGTGATATGCGTAACGTCTAAAAATCCACTCAGTTTAAAATTGAAATAATGATATAAAACACAATAAAAAACAAATTTTAGATTATAGCATACCTGAGGTCTAGATTGAGCCGACAAACCCCAGGCATCAGCCGGAGCATTTGCGATACTTGTAGCACCTAAAGATATGTCCAGCAAATCCATAAGATGACTCTGTTGAGGCTTAGGCTGAGTTACTTCTGGCCTGATAAACAAATGCTTTTATTTAACGACAAAATCTTATACAAATGAATACAAAAATACATACTTTATCTCTTGTTGACTTTGGCTAAGCGCCAATTGAAGTCGTACGTCATCACTGCGTCGTTTTGCTTCTTCTTGTTCGGCGTCTTCACGTGACATAGCCATTGCTAGCTGTAGCTGAAGTTCCTCCTCTCCAACCGTCTGCGGACGCACGTATTCGATCTCTGCAGCTGGTCGAGCCGCGGCTTCTTGTTCCGAACGCCATAGAGGACTCTGAATCGTTATTTAGATATAGATTAAATACAATTGCATAGGTTTTAAAAGAATAAACATTTATACTTCTCTATTTTGTGTTGGCATGTCAATCGAACCATCACTACCAAAACCACATGCATTTTGAGCAAAACGTTCCTTTGCTTTCAAAGCTTTCGTACGCTCGTTTTTCAGACGTTCGTCATCCTTAAGCAGTGACACCAACTGCTTTGCCTTGTCACGAACTCGTAGTCCCTGGTCGTTGCCCTCTTCGTAGTACTGGAAATCTTTTAGTGTTTGAATTGCGTAGATGTTTTCTTTGCACTGTTGTGCCACTTTCTCGGTTCCGGTTTTGATAAGGTATTCTAGAAGTATCTACAAAAAGAGTTTTTGATAATTTTTGTTTTAGTTGTAGTATATAATTTATAATATCATGTTTGGTATCAGAAGAAGAGCAACACTTTATAGTAACTTAAAAAAAACTCACTAAAGCTTTGTACACATGTCGCCAATTCTTTCCGTGGTCGTTCAAACGTTTCCAGAGCATCTGCATGATCTCTGAGAATGCCACAACATTGTAGGTGAGGTCAGCGACTTCTGCCATTATTGTAGCCGACGGACCCCATGGATCGTTCGAAGTGGCCTCACGCACTTTAATCTAAATTACAGAGAAACGAAAACGCAACAATTTTGTAACTAAATAGTGAATTGATTTGTTCTGCATCCGAACTTACCTGCGCATCCGAATAGTTGTGCGCCAGATTCTTTATGTTTCTCCGGAAACCGGCCACATTGACCTGCATGTCGTCCTTTTGTCGTTTCACTGTGAATGAACAAAACAAAAACAATGTAATAACACTCAAAAATAAGCTCAGATTTGAAATACTTACTTGTAAGAAATTACTGACGAAAGATGTCCTGTCCAAAAGCAAGCTGAATGAAAAGACACAACGCAAACAAAATCAAAATTATGAATGGTCTTTGAATGTTTATTTGGAATACGCTAAGAATCGTGTAATTGAATTTGCAAGTAGAAGCCACATAAATGTCTGTTCACAATTTAAAGGCTTACAGCTTGAATGTCACGGTCAAGCAACAGTGTATTGAGAGTGACGAATACTCTAGATAATAATAGATGTGGGGGCGGTTTAAAATGATTAGGGGAAGCGAATTTAGAAAACGTGACTTTTCATTTTTAATCAATGTAATATTGACGTGAGTACACATATTACTATATTGTTACAATATAGTACAATTACAATAAATAATTATATTGTAGAAATAAATATACAGATTAATAATGATAAAACACAGTGTCACCTAGGAAAGGTCATCAAGTACGGTCAAGACGATGTAGTAGAAAATCAATTTCTCACCTTCGGAAATCATTAAGCTACAATGACGTCATGCGCGAATAATTATACTCCAGCTGATCAGCAGTAAAATTGCGAAGCAAATTTATTTCATTTAGCGTCAATGCCCCAAAATTTGACAAAATAAAAACAAACACTCGAGAAAAAAACGAACATAACAAAGTAATATATGAATATACTAAAAATACACCGAAATAAATACGAGTTTGTATGCACAGCACAGCGCGTTAGCATACGTTTGCATCTTTGTTGAAAAGTTGTTTACAAGATAATAAATACAAAAAAACATTTATTATTGATAACCGGCGGCGACGCAGACAATGGCATAGCCCACCACTATATCAAAACAACACAACCCTGTTTTTTATGATGGTGACACATGATTTACTGATAAGAAATCATTTGACTAACCGTCCATTAGTATTTGTTTAATTAAGTTTTACGGATATAAGAGATAAGATTCATTCAATTGATAGAACGATATGTTGTGGATTTAAGTTTTAAAATACACTAAAACGTCAAAATAAAACTTAAGCTAGAGTATTAAGAAAACACTAGCTTCGGATACTTAGGTGCTAATATAGATATTTTACTTTAACCGAGTATTCGTAGGTATTCGTAGTAAAGGTAAATGACATGAAACGGGGCCAAACCATTTTGAAAACGAAATGAGAAATGTTAAAGAGCAATGGAAATGGTAAAGTTGGAGCGGAACTGTATGTTTTAATTAGTTTAACTAAACAATATAAATATTAAAAATATTTTTTCAATTTATTATTATGAAAACCAGTTTTAGTTTTTAAAGTATAACATCAAATACTTCGTAAATAATCAATAATAACACACAACAGTATATTTGAAACCTTACACACACATACAAAAAGGAATACAAAAATAGAGGTTTTCCTTGAGTAATTCATGGGTTATTATAACTTTGATCTGCGCCGGCTTGTCTTGAACAACACCGTTTTTGTTGTTGCTGTAAAGGATGTCCTAGTAAATGCCTAATATTGTATAGCACACACACAAAGTAAAATACACACACACACGCACAATTAAAAGAGTCACTCGCCAGTAAGCAAAGAATACGTGTGTAACTAGACTAGAGCAAGACGTACCGTTTGCACTTCCGCAATTTATTTTATTTACACAATGCGTCCAGTGTAGTTAGTTTTTTTATTGTTCCTTCGTTTGTTGTCCACTCCCTCTCTGTCTCTCCTGGACTATTTACACACAACACACATAAAATCCGTACACTTCTGAACAACAGAAATATGAGTACCGAGCGGTGGACAGTGTAGTGTTCTATATATGTTTAGTTGGGTGACGCAGACTTCTTAAATTTAGTATAAAAAAAAACTTGGAATACAAAAAACTCGACAAAGTGAACTACTACAGTGACATATCTTAATTTTACGTATGACTATGACGATTGACGAAAGAAATTTTTATGAATTATAAACATGGCGGCCAAATTGGTACTGCCGCATTTTAGGAAATATCCCACAGCACAAACTTCAAACTTATTTCTGTGCAATTCTGACACACACAAAACAATAATACGACGTCATATTGGTAAGTATTCTGTGTTACGTAAAAATTATGTTATAATGCTTTTTTTGTCTAGATTTATAACAACCTTATTTGGATTAGGGTCAAATGTGTATGAAACTTGGCGTTTGTGCAGTTTAGCATTTAGTGCCTGGGGATTTTTTCTCCCCATTTCCTCTCATAAGGGGGTCTGCCCAACACCGAATAACATAATATTATGTCAAGAAAATGATCCCCTTAGAGGTGGGAGGGGTTTAAAGATTTGGTAAAAACTTAGAAAAATAAATATTTCGGATCGTTCTATGGTAAGTGTGTTTGGGGCGTATATATTGGAAAGTTTTTACAGCCTTATGGGGAGATGGCCCTACTAACCTTAAAGGGGGTACCTCCCAAACCACAAAACCGTTAAAAATAGTGGTCGGTCACCTACCCCCTTTATAGGGGGTGGGGTAAACTTTATTTAAAGGGGGTTAAATATAAGGGAGGTTTATTTTTTTGGTACAAAATTACAGGTATTTAATGTATCTGTCAAATAAAAAAATATAAATAAAATTTAGTAACCCTTGTGGACTTTTGGGGCTAAAAACTGTATTTACATGTTCTTTTTAAGTAGAGGAAGCAGGTCGGGGTTAGAATGAATAAAAAAAATGCCTAATGATGCGTAGGTAGAGCAACAAACAAAAAAATTAGGGCAATAGCACCCTTACCTAGGTGTTGGTATTAGTTTCAAAATTGTCCTTATATATTTGGGGATACCATGTAAAAAATCGCATCAATATAAGCATACCCTAAATGGGTGATGAGCAAATGGCTTAAATAAACAGTAATTTAATAGTTTAGAAAAATCCTATTTAAATTCAATGTAAACGACGAATGCGTTTTATTGTTTAAATTATTATTTGAATATTTTTTATAAGGGGTGCAATTTGCACCCCTGCGTCAAATCCCCTTATGGTTTATATTTCAACCTTTTTTTAAAAGGGATGCCTTTGGCACCCTTTTGTTAAATTCGTTT
>JAAAKO020013079.1:0-17142 GCA_010015015.2 Bolitophila cinerea
CTTATAAATTTGTATTTCTAAAACAAAAGTAATGTACGGTTCATTAGAGCTCTATTATAGCTTCTCCATTTTATTTTGGCAAACAATAGTAATGAAAGTAATATTAGAGCTCCATTAAAGCTTGAAATTGGTCGACAAGCTGTAAAAATCAAAATCAAGCTTTAATTTGTTAATTGGGTGTATATATATCATATAAATATCAAACAAATAAATTTTATTCGATTATCATATGGGATGGAAGAATACAACATATTTTATGCATATCATTAGACGCCACCTGATACAATAAAACGGAACTAAATAAAATTGGCTTTTATAATTATGAATTTAATATGCACGTTAATATGAATCGCACTGAAACCATACGGTATTACAAAAACCATTCATATTTGTATTTACTCTAGAAAAACTGTAATTTTCAAATCTGTTGCTGCCATCTTGTGCCAAAATATGGAACTAAATTACAAGGGTGCACTCGAAAAAAATGATAACAAAATCCAGCCTAACCACTCCTTGTGCGGGTTTAATTTTATCGTATTGTAGGTCAGTGTTTTTACATATACGCTGACTTCTACACAAAATGTGTAAGAGTATAATATCATTTATTGTGATGGCATACAATCAAACAAAAAAAAAACATAGTGCAATTTATATTATGTATACACATTGTACATTTATATATTGTTTGCCCTTCGGGTGCACGCTTGCGCTTACGTTGCGTGCACATAAATAATATGCACATTAAAAGTGCACTTTTGTTCGTTGCATTGTGCGCGCTGCGCTTTTTAATGCGTATATTAATTAGTATACCTTATATATAGCTTTTTAGTATATGGTACTTCGTTTTGTTATCACTGTTGCTACCGTATAGTTATGTGTGTCTGTGTGTTTGCTCTGATTGCATAATTGAAAGGGTTTATTGTTTTACTGAATTGTGCGTGTCAGTGACTATTTGCATATCTTGTTTTCCGATAAAAAGGTAGTGGTTTATGTGTTTCTCTTGGAAGTACCCTCATTTTTATGGCACTCAAAGATATATTCGAATTTATTTGTGTCTTTTAAAAAATAGGCGATATCGACTTACAGAATGTGAATGCTGATATCTACATTTTGACCGATTTTTTGTATAGTAGATATTTAATTTTCTATTAGTAGAAAACAGATACAAATTTGCTATTATTATTCCATTGAACGCATCAGTACGATTTACTTTTAGTCGTCTGTACAGCAATTCAGGCGACCATTATGTCCAACCAAACGGAATTACCGGTTCTCTTGATTATTGCGGACTATAAATAATCGTCTGAGTTTATTAGAATTAAGACTGAGTCATTATTTTATTTTTGGTAGAAGTTGTTGATCTCAATCAATTAAGAACATGTACGAAACAACACTATCTTTGAATTTTAATGGGAAAATTAGAATCTTTGAAATAAATTACGAGGAAGCTGGAATGGACTTTAGCTGGTGCCTTAATACTTAATTTTTTTTTACCCTCATTACGATATGTCGTTTCGCGGAATATCCCCTTGAAAAGAGTGTGATTAAATTTAAATAATCGAGGGTGTTTAAGAAAGTGAAATGTCAAAAATGGTTAACTATATAGATGGTCCGCTTGCTAAAGTTTAATTTCTCAGATGTTTGATTTAAGGCACTTTGCGGCGAACTTAAACATTAAAAATGTAAACAGCGCCGTCTATAAGCACAATGAACTAAATTACGGGGATCTATAAAAAAATATTTCTTGTATTTATAATTACTTAGAGGCATAAGGGTCTAACTTGAACAATGACAATTGAAAACAACGCCATCTTTAATTACAACATTGCACTAAATTACGATTGATCTGGAATTTTTTTCCTGTGGAATCGTTAAAACACCACCATCTATAATCACAGCATTGAACGAAATTAGGAGAGATCTATAAAATTTTCACTGTTTGATTTCTTTTATGACTCAAAGTGTTTATGAACACACTTTGAAAAATACGCGTCTCTCTTAAACAATGCAAATGAAAACAATACCATCTATAATTACAATATTATACTACATTACGAGGGACGTGTAAAATTTCAATGTTTTTTATGTTTTTAGTTCATAAACTCTTTGAGGCGGCGGCATGAAATAGACCCCAAAACATTTTCAGTATAGAACAACAATCATGTGCTGCACAAGCGCAGCACACTTCTTTTATTTAACGAAAACACAAGAGAAGAAGAGAGCAAAGAGATTTTGGGAGATTTTTACAAGATATACTTTGCCTGTCACCTTTGAGGCATACGAGTCTCAATTAAGCAATGAATATGGAAACACCGCCATCTATGATCACAACATTGAACTAAATTACGAGGGGTCTGTAAAATATTACTTTTTTATTTCTTGTGTTCATAAAAACTTTGAGTCACTCACCTAAAATGTAAATAAAAGCAGCGCCATCTATGATCACAACATTAAACTAAATTACAAGGGATCTAAGTTACGATTGATCTGTCAAATTTCGTTTTTTTTTTAATTATTGTGTTTATAAGCACTTTTAAGGCATACGAGTCTCACTTAAGCAATGAATATGGAAACACCGCCATCTATGATCACAACATTGAACTAAATTACGAGGGGTCTGTAAAATATTCCTTTTTTATTTCTTGTGTTCATAAAAACTTTGAGTCACTCACCTAAAATGTAAATGAAAGTAGCGCCATCTATGATCACATCATTAAACTAAATTACAAGGGATCTAAGTTACGATTGATCTGTCAAATTTATATTTTTTTTAATTCTTGTGTTTATAAACACTTTGAGGCATACGAGTCTCACCTCTCGTTTAAACAATGGAATTAGAAAAACCGCCATCTATGATCACAACACCAAACTTAATTACGATATTTTGAGTCTCACTTAAAAAGTAAATGGAAACAGCGCCATCTATCATCCCATCATTGTACTAAATTACAAGGGATCTATTGAATCTCGCTATAATTGAGTAATATTTGTTGGTAATAAGTTTTCGACGTGTTCAAATTAATCCCGACGTGACCGAACTAAATAAGTTAAATGTAACATGACCTATAAATGTCTTGTCCTTTGCCAGTCATCCAATTACGTATGGCGTGAATAATACAATTATTAATATGTAATCTAGTGTTTAATCACTCTGTGCAGCACCCACACAATATTACATCTATAAATAAATACACTATTACATACTGTATATAGCTAATGTTTCATAAACAGTGTGTATAATTCGAATTACTTCGCGCGCACTGGTTATCCTGTCAGACCGTATAAATGCAATTATCTGCGCGTGCGAATGCACATTGAAATCGCGCTCGTTGCATGGTGGCGGCGCCGGCGCAGAGCCGGCACCCATCGTTTGCGCGAGTGAACACACTAGCGCGTGCACGCGCCTGTCAATTACGTTTGCTGGGCATACATGCGTAATCCGTACATACACTATAGCACCAGCGTCGTGTAAACACACTGCCGAGCACTGCATTTGCGTGCGTATGCGTATAAGCATATTTTATACATACTTACATATATTATGCGAAACATTTATTTGCATTTGCACAATTTAAAACAATCGATGCGCGAAATACATCAGATTCTAAGTCAATTATATGCAATATCAAGCGCTGCCAATTAAAAAAAAACTGGCACATTTGCATTCAAATTGAATTTGCCAATCGCAGAAATTCGGTGATGCGGCACAAGATATATACATATATATATATATATAAATATATTTATATACAAATAAAACACACACATATTCAAACTAACGCACAAATATCGCGAAACAAAAATTTATTCAGTTCAATGGCGCCGGCACGTCGCCATTGTGTCGGGCGCGGATTGACAGCGTCATTCTGTCACTGCGTTTAATTGCATATTGCAAAAATGCAGCGCCGGCATCGAATGCGCGCAGTCCTCTATTTGCATATACGCCTACGGAAAAAAGGCTCTGTATTTTGATTCTAACCAGGTTTTTTTCGCCCTCTGTTTGAGTTGGTGTGTGTGCTGGGTATGGAGGGTTGTTATGCGGGAGGCACACGGCAGGCACCAGACAATTGAGTTTATTCGTTAAATTGGTTATTTACAATGTGCGTCCAATTCTATTACGCTCCCTAAATTATTCCGTGTGTCGGATGTGCAACAAGTTTGAGCGCGCGCGAGTGTGTGTGGACTTTTCCGACAATACGTGGTAGGATGCTATAACATGGAAAGCTCGAATGCGTGTAGTTGGATTAAAATAATACACAGAAATATTTAGAGTGAGAAAACTGAAACAATATACATGTGTAATGTGTGTCTGTGTACGACACCCTCATCCTTTGGTATTTTCATCATAAAATTGCTGACATTTTTGCATTAAATATGCGCTATGAGCTTTCACAGATCAGAACAATACAAAGAACACACAAAAGCTCTAGGCTCTAGCGCATTTATATACCTGCTCGGTCTCATATTTCATATGCCGCCATGTCCATCTTTTTCCTGTGACTGCACAATTTCACATAAAGGCCGCAGCAGTAGCGTGCTGGGATTTTAAACGGGCGGGGGCAAAGGGTGTGTGTCACGCTCTACCGCACAAAGGAACGCTGCCAAAACCATCAGAGAATAAGGTTAAAACGATGCGGACGACGCGACGCAACGACGCACGAGCGACCAAATATGCAAATGTGCTTTTTAGCTATATATTCAATTGCATTCAGGATGACCGCAGTTTTCCGGACCGTTTTACAATGTAAACTAGACAAAATTGCAAACGTGCTGCAGCGTTGTGTTTTTTTTTTCGAGCGTTCAACACGCATGACCGCTTGTCGTCACAGTGCGCGGAGCTTAACCTACGGCCGACGCAAACGAGGCGACGACTGGTGACTCGAGTGTCACGTACACGCCATATATGTTTGCATACGTAACGATTATTTGCCCATTTTATGCGGTCTATCTTGCGTTTGCGTCACTTGGAGCGCACACCAGATGGGCACACGAATCTATTCGCTTCGCAGGTCAAAGCATGTGAAACACATGGCGCAAGTTCAAATAAGTGATCATTAATATCATGCTGATAAAATCAACAGCTGAATGAAGTGTCAATTATATTTTTGTCTTGCTATTTCGTCAATTGTACATTCACGCGTGATTGAAGATACAAAGATAGAATCTCTTATACATTGAAATGATTTAATGACGTCGACTATTATACTTTAATTAACGCTCAACAAATCAAAAGTGTACCCGTGTAATTTAGTTTGCTAATCATACAACAGGTGGCGCAATGAGTAATCTTCAATGAAACCAGAGTGTTTACTCCAATTACCTTTAATTCTTATTCTGTGGCATAATAATTAAAGTTATTTATTATTATTCGCTCCGGTTTTATTAAATATTACTCATTACGCCACCTGTTGTATAATTTCTAAACTAAATTAAGCAGGTTCTATTTTCTGTGGCAAGACATAAAAGTATTTTTGTACAGACTAAATTTGGTTTTGTAAACTATTTAATTAAAATTAAAATTTTAATTTAAAAACCACTAAAATAGTTTTTGTAACTCACTCCTTATACATTGTAGGCGATTATTATAGGTTTCTTAAAAATTGTTTCTCATTCATCACCTTTACCATGAGTTTTGGTGGCTTCTAAAAATGCCTAAAATCGCCTAAAATCCATTTTTGCATTGCCCTAATGTAGTTTTACAAGTACTTAGTTTTTACAATTACTTAGTTTTAAAACTGCAAATCATGATTCGCACCCATTACATTTATATTTTAAAGTTAGGTGCTAAATAATTTTTCCAGTTTCCCCAGACCTACAAAACACATGGTCTAGTATAAGATCCGAATTTTCATTCTTCGAGCCATTTCTTAAGGTTTAAAATTAGACAATTATTACAGAAAGCCAAATGAGGAGAATATGGTGGTGGATAGGGAAACATTTCGTACACTACTTCATGAAATTTAATCATGGCGACTATAATTGGGAAATCAGCATTTTTTAGCCAATTTGGAAAGATTATTTAGCAACGCCAGTCAAAAATATCTTTAGCATGGGTAGGATCAAAAATTTATGGTCGTATGAAAGCTCACTTGCTTCGACTCTTGATTGATAAAACCGACTTCGACTACTGGTCAAAAAACTGATGCATAGTAATGCCCTATGTATTAGGTTGGTAAAACTAGCGCACCAATCGATCTCAAAACAAGATGCAATGTCAGCTCTTTTATTTTTAAATCACAGTTTTGAATAAAGTTTGGATTCTGATGTTTAGAATTGGTTTGCGAAAATGACTATATAAAACAGCTTAAAGGACGAAAAAACGGGCCTATTAGGTGGATTTTGCTAAAAACATTCGATGAAATTGATGGTTTTGAACCATTTTTGAGGATTTATCGGAACCTCTCGAAAGACGCGGCCATTAATAATTCCTTTATTGTCCAGTGTCTATTCTGGAAAGTGTTAACATTCCACCATTTCGCAAAAATAATATCGAATGACTGATTAATACGTTTGTGCCGTATTGGAGTTAAAATGGATTTGCCTGCTTTTCAGCAAAACAGTTTGTGGCTCATAAAAAACCTCTCTATGAGCTTTTGAAAAGATGATTGCCTTGGGTTTTATTTCGGACATGAATGTAATACAATAGGCCAAATATCTGGTTTGGCCGAGTCGTGATAAGCCAAATAATTCGATTGGCCAAATTACTTGAAAAAAATGTTAAGTGATGTAGTGGGTGTTGCCGTGAATGCCCGAAATTATTATTTAACCTCACAAAGTTTACCTTGATGGGAGAGAATTGGGGTTAAAATCGTCTATTTTAAATGATTTTTAGAGGACAGTGTGTATAAGGATGTAGCTGATGTTGCCGTGAATACCCAAAATGAATATATCCCCCTTCAAAATTCACCTTGTTTTATGGGAGAGTGTGTTTGAAGAGGGGTTAGTTTTAAAGAAAGCTAATTATAGTGACAATAATTACTTAAAATTAAAGACAGTGCTTGAGCTCATACTCCTTCTTATTACCTATAGGTAGTTTTAAGTTAAAAAAAAATAGTTTTGCTAGTTTTGTTTTTACAAAAAAAAACAAGCAATCCATATTTTCATAAATACAAATATATAAGCACTTTTTTAATATTTTACAAAGGGACAATTTAAAACTAAAATATCATTCAGTAAGGAGTGGAATGTAGGAGAACCTTTAGCAATGGTTTGTAAACGTGGAAATGTATTGTATAGTTTGCCTTTTTTGGAATTAACCTCCTCTTAAACAAAATTAATTAATTAATTAACGTATGACGAATTTGTGAGAGGGTTAAATCCTTATATTCACCGTGATTAGGCCAGTCGTGATTCGGCCGATAAAGAAATACCGGCCGCACTCCTGGACCAAAATAACTATGTAACCATTAATCTATTTAAACCAATTAGAATGATCAATAGTTATGAGGTCCTAGCAGAATAATAATCTAAATCTCAATCAGCATGTCTACAAAAATGGAAGATCAGTTTAATCCGCCATAAAAAATGGTCCTCGAAACATTGTTTTATATCAAGGGAGCGTTTAACAACGACTCCATTGATACGGTTTAGACGAACTGGTATTCTCATCACGACCCATTAGTTACAAGATGAATCTTATAGCTAGATATTTAATCACTGTACTATTTGCTCTGATTTCAAAATGTCTGGCTTAGCATGTATTATGGGAAGCTGCCAAACAATGAATAATGAAAGATGGCGGAAAAAAGAAGTGAAGAAATTTATTGTTATATCAATGTTCCGATTATTTAAAGATTTTAAACTTGTATAGTTTAAGTTATAATAATAATTTTATAACAGAAAAAATACAATAGTGCTACCTGTAGGGTTATTATAAAACTAAATTGCATGGGTTTGCCTAACATTAATATGGTGTTTCGTTTATTTCGGTTATTTACCTCTATAGTGTTTGCAGACATTTTGTCTATGTTGCAGTAAAAAAAAATTGATAAAGATATTTTTTACATTTTACGTTGTTGACATGCGTCTTATTATTTTCTGCCAGCATTATAGGAATATTCTGATTATTTAGAATGCAGCGCCATCTATTGTAGATAAGAATCTATCGAAATCGTTTCATAGCTGCATTTAAGCTGTCACCATAAAATACGAGTCGTTCTCTAAATCACCATTCAATTAAAGTGCAATCTATACAGTATTCCAAATTCAATCACACGCACACACCCAAACGCACACATACACAGAAAAAAACTTGAAAGCTTTCACATGCAAAACATTCATTTTTTGCTGCTTGCATTCGTAATTGCGCGCGTTCGCACACAAAAAGCATCCTCAATATTGGATGTGACACAAGGGATCAAAGAAAATATATCTAGTGCAACCCCTCTATGGCATGTGCGTTCATATATCTGCTCTAGCCCGCAGGTAAACTGATATTTTATTAAAATTGCGTTTTTTTCTCGGTATTAAAGTTGTATGTATTGGTGCCGGAATTTCCATTAGAACTTTGACGGGGAATTCGCGTGACTTTGTGTGTGTGTACATCGACATCAATCATGCGCCGGAAATGTTTGTCAATGTAATATGCATGTATCTATAGCAGTGATGAAATTGGCTGAAATTCCTTGGGGATGTTTAAAAATGGGGCAATATTTTTGTTTGGGCTCTGGTATATCTGCTACAAACGAGTACATATAAGCTCATGTAAACAAGAAAAAAATATCCAAAAAAATATTACAATTTCAAAAATAATTGAATAGAAAAAGGAAGACCTAATTAAAAATACATGTTTTTATGCAATTCACATATGACATTTTGAAGAGACGAGTGTTACCACGGATTATACTTTTGTCCTAATATTACCTACAAAACGGAGAAAAAGCTCAGTGGCGTGCTTTTTTTATAAAACCAACCGCTCTGTGAGCCTTTGCGCACACAATAAACAATCATCCCCCTCGATCGCTCGTGTATTTGTTTTGAGCGCGTGCACGCACAACGATTCAGAGCGGAGGGTCGAAGTGGGCGCCTCCGCGCCGTGGGCGTTGCAAAGAAACAAGAAACAACCCCAGCACGGCGTGGCGGCACGCACACGATGTGGATATAAAAAGAAATCCATAAATCTTGTTTGTAACCGCGCAGGTAAATCAAGTTTTGGCGGTGTGGGTTTTGGAAAGGGAAACAAACAGAAACAGAAGAAAATAACTTATATACGCGCAGAGCTTTTGAGTTTTGAGCTTTACAAGGAGATAAGCGCTGCACGGCCGTTTACTCGGTGAGCACCGCGCCGCGCATTATCGAGAGATTTGTTTGTAGTTTGGTTAGTGATGGGGATTTGCACACAAAGCGTATGTCCGTTTGAATTTCGGTATTCTTATTAAGTTACATTGAGTGGGTGTTTTGAGAATGGACTGATGTTATGGTACAAATCTACGCTGATAAGTCACGGTTTTTTAAAAGTATTTATGGGCTCTATGTGAGCTTGATAGAATTGATAATTCAAACATTGCGATATTTCCAAGTGGTGAGCTTTTATTTACCGACTATTACCGAACATCAATGATTCTCGGATTTAACTGGATTTTAGTTCTAAAATAGGAGCTCTAAAACAACTTGATTCCAAGTAATATACGAAATACCGCTAGCTAGAGAGACTCTGATAGAATTCTATAATCCAACTTGCACTCGAGTTATTGTCGAGATAAAACTGAGAATTGGAAATGTAATTTGAATCTAGCCCGAAAAGCGTTATTATCGAGCTAAATTCGAGAATTTTATATTTACATGAATATACGTCGGAAATCAATATTATCGTGAATTCAAAATGAACTCGAAACATTAGCTCGAAAATAGTTCTAATCGTTATAAGTTCAAGAAATCCGAATTATCTGATAACTATCTCGTATTTTATACAATTCGTATATGCATAAATGAATAAAATATGAGGACCGGAGCGGCATTGTCCTGTGGAGGAATGATTTTTTATTATATTAAAAGAATGTATAAATAAGCCTACTAGAAATAATTAAAAAAAATACCGAAACTGTGAATGTATGCGCTTATTATTTTGTTTACGTTTTATAATTATTTTTGAGAAATATTCTGAGACTCCAGCAGATTGTTAATCATACAGTAACTGCAAAAAAATAAAAAGAACCAATCAAAAATACCCACACATAAAAAAGCTAAGGTGTTAATCCCAACCAAGGTTATTATTAGTCAGTTTTTCAATGACTACAATTTTTTCCACTTCAGGTTTTCTCCACATCTACAAGATCCACCTTGGCATACTCCTTCTTTTAATTGGGTTAGATTGCCCGGAGATTTCTATTTTTCGCCAGTGTAGTTTGTATCAAACAGCGCTATCTGTATTTCAACTATGGTACTAAATTAGAAGGGTTGATCAGAATAAATTCTAAATTATTTAAAGATTTATGTAACTCTTATTAATCATCTTCTAGACGGACTTATCTTAGTCATTTAATCTATAGTTGCGATATTTGTTTACAAAGGCATTTCTCCAGCTAGCAGTTAAGGTGGCGATTTAATTGATTTTTGGTAAACTTTTTGAGTTAACGTCAAGTCGACGTTACTATGGCAACACCATACATATTTTATTTAATACCATGGTAACTATGGCAACGCTATTCAGAATGTATTTTGTATGGCTTTTATTCGTTTTTTTGCGGAGTTACGGCTGCGGGTTTTCATACCTAACCCTTTATATGGTCTAGTGGAAAAAATTAGGTAACCTTTACTCATTATTTACATGTTCCGTAAATTTACCTTCAGCAAAATTGGTAGCTGGATATAACCATATTGAACCTTACAGTGCCATCTGTATTTTAACTACAACACTAAATTGAAAGGTTTCTTATTCATATTTTTATGTAACTTCTGTATAATCAATATGGACCAGCGCCATCTGTATATCAACCACGGTACTAAATTACAAGGGTTCATCGGCATAACATATTAAATATTTCTAAAGTATTTTAAAGCGGGCATATTTCTTTTAGCTGATTGGAAATTATGATATAGGTTACAGGTACCGCTGGTATTATAATAAAATAGGTCATTTGATATTAAAAATTGAAAGTAAATTTCCTGGAAACAGCTGGAGCGGTTAAATCAGAACCTCTGGAATTTATTTTTCGGAATTTCGATCCGGTGGCGCTGTGTTCATAATGAGCCAGACAACGTCAATGTAATCTTATTACGCTACTGAATTACAATAGTGTTTTGCCGTAAAAAACGTTATCAATATTTACCTGAATTCTCAACTAACGTACTTTTAATAGTACTCGAATGACCATATCACCTCTTATGTAAAGCGCGTGCACAATAAAATATTTCAAAACTAGAAACTTTTCGAAGCCCTCAAACTTCTAATGTAAATTACTATATGTATACATATTTGTTTAGTAACTCATGCATTTTCACTTGCTAATGAAAGTAATGATGCTGCGTACTGCCACACGCAAAATGCACTTTAAATTATTCTTCATATAAATTTGTCTGTTTGTTCTTCTACACACCACCCCTGCCCCTTCGTCAACCTCAAATAATAATTTATAAACACAAACAGAGTGCTCGCACTCACTCGAGCCGCTTTGTCTGTATCTGGGATTCTGCACATTTTAATTACTTAGTCTCTGAGCTCGTCATAAGTTGATGTGTGCGGAGCGTGCTTCTCCTGCAGGCCGTGTAGAGGGCGCAATATGCAATTGTCTTGAAGCGAGTGCATTTGATGTGTGCGTGTGTGAGCGACTGCGAGTGTGCATATGGGAGATTCTCATTCCAAATGAAATGGAGAGCACAATGCGTCAGACTAAACCTCAGAATGCATTCCTGCACAAATGTGCATCACGCGCTCGAGCTTAAAGTCAAACCCACAACAAAGCCCTCACACTGTCGACATCCCCATGATGGATTGCACACAAGCGCGACACCACAAAGGCATTGAGCGATACCATTCAAAGTTTATATAATAACATCACTGAGCTTTCGTCCGCACTCGCTGTTCAGATTGGATAATGCGCGCATGAGCTTTTACCGAAATACCAATGCCGACTTTATTTCCCATTAACTCGTTAAAACGCGCACGCGTCTAAATCCGGATTTCAGGTCTTTATGGATAAATTAAATCTCGATTAACATGCCGTATGCGTATATAAATCGCAGGAGCTTTTCGATTTAACGCACGTTCAACAATAGGAAATTCTGCGAAATGTTATCGCGAAATTGGTTATCATTCAATTATCGGAGTTGTCTATTAACAGGTGTTGTTTGAGTATATTTTCAATGCAGACATTCTCGGAAATATAATTTAAAATCTGAATGCAGTATACCAATCACAATTGATGCGCCAGATAATTACAATTTATAATTAAACAGATCCGTTCGATTTAATTTATTGTTTTTGTTTTGAAAGCTTTCAGAGATTCGGCACCGCGTCGTACTTGGTAAGGCATCATCGAGCTATTTAAAAACAATATTTAATGGATTTGATCCTTTATATTATAGCTACAGTATTAAAACTATTTGTGCTTTTGCACTTTATTATTATGAGCTTTCAAATAGTGAAGTTTTGAAACAAATAATCCATTTTCATGTGAGCTGAATCGGTAACTTAAATCACCCTTTCCCTTCGTTTGTGCGTTTTCCTCTAAAAACAATTTATAACACATTTCAAAACAATGCACCGACAACACGCATACACACATACATATCTACTCGCTATATTTATTAGCATTATCGCTTTACAAGGATACTATATGCAATTCATGTGTATGTGTGTGTGTATCCTCTCATCCATGCACAAAAATCAACCCTTCACTTGACTACATCGTTTGAACTATGTGTGTGTGTGAGTCTGCGCATTTCCTCTCAAAACGTCCGACTTTTACTTAGACATGTATGCGGCGCTGGCGCCCTCTATCCCTTTCTCTCTCGTACAACCCTATACGCAAGGGTTTTGAATTTCGTTTATAGTAGACTATGTATATGTATGAAGTGATGCGGTTTCATCAAAACTCTGTAAGCTCATTGCACATACACACATACACATACATCAGCACTGTGTACATCTCCGAAAACTTTTGAATGACAGCTCAAATAACTTTATAAAGCACACACACACAATATGCTGACACGCAGGCAGCGCGCAGTGGAAGGGGTATATTTCTAGATATATAGTACTTGTGACTTGTGTGCAACGCATGCACACGCTGAGCTTTCAAAGCTCATCGGGATGATGTAATTATATTATAAGAAGTTTGATATACTGTTAAGGGGTCTGGGTGTGGGTGGGTTTAGTACGGTGGCGTTAGCTCAAGTCTATTGCACACGTCATTTGTCCATATATCAAGTGTCCATATATCAAGGGTGTCTATGCACACGAGATTGGCATATAGGGGTCAAGGGTTAAATTAGTTGAAAAGCGTTTGGTGCTATTCAATTTTGCATATGCTTAAAAGTAGCTTTATTTCTATAATGTTTAATGTGACAGTTTTTCGATTACATTTTAATTTATTTGTTTCTTTTTTCAGGTGAGTGCTAGTCGGAGATGATTCTTGGATAATGCGGATTTTTATCAGATAGCTTTGTAAGGTATTCAATTCTGCGTTCTCTAATTTCCTTATATAGAGACGAGAAAAAAATGCACTAACATAAATATAGTAAATTAATTACAGATTTTAATTTCTGTATATCTACACCCTTTTAATTTAGTACCAGTGTGTATTAGAAGATGGCGCTGCTGGAAAACATTAGCGCGAGTGCAACATTTTATCATCGTATCCATTTTATACAGAAACACGGCAGCGGAATATAATAACTTACTAGCTTTTCGGCCCGACAACTTTGACAGGGTGCAATATTGACTTATCATATTAATTAGTTAATGTTAGGTTTTTTATATATTTAATTTATACTTGAAAAGTGAACGGCCGCTTATTAGGCTTATGCTTGTGATTTAAAAAAAAAAACATTGCCTATATAGTCAGGCGGAGACAGACTGACTCTGGTAGTCTTTAGATAAACAGATTTTTGACCGATTTTGGAATTGCAAAATGTTCAACCAAAAAAAGCTTTTAACTTTTTTGCGATATTACACTCATTACCGCACACATTTAATACAAACAAAAGTTAGGCTGTTCTTTGACTGTCCATCGATTCAGCCCATCTTCAATTCTGAGCAACACCCTTTGCTAAGGTGCAAAAACAGGTTTTAGCCTTTCTCACTTAACTGCAAAATGATAGCTGCATCCGCCACTAAAAACCACCCATACACGCAAATACTCTACCACATAGCCGCTATTTAAAAAAATATATTACAATATATATACAAATATATCATTTTTCAATTATTGTTTGGTTAAATCCAATAAAGGCAAAAATCCTATTAAAAATTCTTTTCAGATAATCTTGTTTTTATTCAAACCCCGTCCACCATTCAATCGGAAAGCCATCAAATCTAGTTTGAAACATCATGTTATCAAATTCATCCATTCCAAAAGCCATAGAATTTTTTAAACTATCTACCTTTACGTCCGCCAATTGCATCATGTGTAACCCAAAATAAATGAACCTTAAAAATATCCATGTGGCACGGCCAACTGCAACCTGCACACCTGCGTCATGCAGTCGCACACCGTGTGGGTGCTATAAACAAACAAAACAAAACCTCGAAATTGTTTTGTGCATATCCACAAAGCTATAGAGTGTTATGCTCCAGCGGGACTGCCAAACCATTCGACTGGGACGCTAGCCTTTTGCTGCGAACTCGAACGTATTTTCTGGCAGCGCGTTTTCCCGCCTCGCGCTGTACTGCGGAAAAGTGCGCCGTAAAAGCTCTGTCCCCGTTTTGTTTTTTTTTCTTTCTGTTCGCCAACTCTATAAATGACCTAAATCTATATAAATTTATCGTTACCCGACGAGCCGAGCACGCCGGTCGAGCCGCGCCCCGGACGATCTAATCTAATCGCCGTGCCGGCTGTGTGTTGCTAAACTTGAATTTATGACGTGCTAAACGAGCAAATCGAATTTTTAGCTCCATCGTCGTCGATTTTTGTGTATCTATCTCCCCCAACGTATAAATATATACATATAGATTATTGTTTTACAACCCCGTCGAGCGCGCGTGCGTTGACACAATCCGTATCGCGCCGCAACGAGCCGTACCGCCCGCTCCCCCTTCTTCTAACCCGTACAGCACATCGTATATCGAAAGCATATTTTATACTTTCGTCGGGAATACGCTTGTCGTGCGCGCGGGAAAAGTTTTTACCGCACCATCGTGGAAACCGCAACCACCGCACCACCACCGAACCACCCCCACCACCAACCGACGCGACGCGACTCCCGCACCGCGCCGTCGAGCCGCACGTCGAGCAACGCATATAGAAATGGTCCTGCAAAAGTTTAGGCGCGCAGTAAAAACTTATACTTCGTGATAACAATTTGATTGCCTCTATATTATGTGTACATACGTGATGCGACGATGATGCTTATGCTAGCATATTATGTGGATATTCTGGATAGGCAAAGCGTATACACACATAATATCATTTTATATACATATATATATCTCTGAATTTGTGTGTGTGTGGGTATTGGCCATGTGGTGTGATCGGAAAAGCGTTTTTCATTCAACACCCCATCAGGCACGGTCGCACACATAGGGGCACCCAAGCGGCAGGCGTCAGTCCAGCCCAACCCTACACCATCACAGCGGCTCCTCTAGCCCTTCTGGCCGGCCGACTCTGTGAACACACTGATAAATAATAAATCAACACACACACACACACATTATATAGAATAGAGTGTTTTCCGGTTTAGTCGAACGGGACTAGCCCAGGGGGTGTGTGCGTGGGTGGGTTGTGAGTATTAGGTTGATGTGTGTGTTTGGATAATACTAGCTCTGTTTTAGTATGGTTATTATTATATATTATAAAATATGTACTATATTCCGGGTATTAAAAGGTTAAATTGCCGCGCGTATATTAGAACGGATATAATCTTTATGTCGCACGATGCATTTGTGTATTTTACGCGGATATGTTTATTTTATATGGACATTCAATGTGGAGGCCGCGTGAGTATCTATTTGCAGATGCGCGGGCTGTTTTAGTATGTGGGTGTACGATAATGTCTCTGTATTAAATGCTAACGTTATAGCGACTTTTTATAGCCTTACTTTTATGCATACACATTACACATATTGAATTAATGGTGTAGATAAGTTTTGCTTGTAAGTGGCTGCGTTGTTATTAGAGCAGGCACTTCTGGTGAGAGCGATTATACGCTTATGATTAAATGCGTTTAGAATTATCGACAAATATTAGCAAAAGGACATTAAAATTACTGATTAACATGATTAAAATTACATATTATTTTTATTAATTTTGAATTTAGTACAATTAGTCGATAATAGATGGCACTGTTTGTTAGCAGTACCGCGCCACCTGTTTTAGAATATTGGATAATTTATGTAAATTGGTTTATAGAAATATAATGCCTAATTAATTTTAGTTTCTTAAAACGTACCCGAATCCTAAAAAAGGATAGGATATGCGTACAATTATAATATTTTAAACAGTACTTTTAAAGATATATAAAGAAAAACATTTTTTTATAAGAACTCTTTTTTACCGAAATTTTTTTGAAAATATATTTTTTATAGATTTTTTTTATAGAAAAACTCTATTTTTATAAAAACTTTATTCTTTATAGAAAAACTATTTCTTTAAAAAAACAAAATATAAATTTGTATTTTTTATAGAAAAACTGTATTTTTTGTAGAAAAACTGTTTTATTTATAAAAAATCTGTATTTTTTAATAGAAAAACTGCTTTTTTTATTGAAAAACTGTTATCTTTATAGAAAAACTGTACTTTTTATTATAGACAAACTCTATTTTTATTATAGAATAATTAATTTTTTTTATTATAGAAAACTCGTTTTTTTATAGAAAAACTCTTTTTTATAAAAAAAACTCAATATTTAATAGAAAACTTCAATTTTGTATAGAAAAACTTTTTTTTTTATAGAAAAACACCTTTTTTTATAAAAAAAATCTATTTTTTAAAGATAAACTCTTTTTTTTTAAAAAAAATTTGTTATTTTTATAAAAAATTTGTTTTT